>NSMO01014316.1:0-235468 GCA_002588565.1 Coelastrella sp. UTEX B 3026 | reverse complement strand
GAGTCCGCTAACAAAACACCAAGTCTGCAACTAAAACGACCAGGTCTGCTAGGTGGGCCACCCAGAACACCAGGTATGCGACTAAAACGACCGGGTGGGCAACTTAAACGACCAAGTCTGCTAGATGGGCCACCCAAACCACTAGGTATGCCACTCAAATCACTAAGTCCGCAACTAAAACCACCAAGTCTGCAACTTAAACGACCAGGTGGGCCACCCAAACCACTAGGACTGCTGATACAACACTAGGTCTGCAACTAAACCACTAGGTCTGCAACTTAAACACTAGGTGGGCCACCCAGAACACCAGGTATGCGACTAAAACCACCGGGTGGGCCACCCAGAACACCAGGTCTGCGACTGGAACGACCAGTTCTGCCACCCAGAACACCGAGTCCGCTAACAAAACACCAAGTCTGCAACTAAAACGACCAGGTCTGCTAGGTGGGCCACCCAGAACACCAGGTATGCGACTAAAACGACCGGGTGGGCAACTTAAACGACCAAGTCTGCTAGATGGGCCACCCAAACCACTAGGTATGCCACTCAAATCACTAAGTCCGCAACTAAAACCACCAAGTCTGCAACTTAAACGACCAGGTGGGCCACCCAAACCACTAGGACTGCTGATACAACACTAAGTCCGCAACTAAAACCACCAAGTCTGCAACTTAAACACTAGGTGGGCCACCCCAACCACCAACAGGGCAGCAGGGACAGTTGGAGTCGAAGCCCGAGTGCAGCTATCCCGAAGCGCTGCCAGTGACCTGGGGGAATGATAACTGCTGCTGCTGCACTGCTGCTGCCGACGGGAGGCAACAGGACAGGACTTGGCAAAGGCTTGCAGCGCATGTAACAGAGCTGCAAGCGACACCAATAGGGCAGCAGGGACAGTTGATTGGTGAGTGTTGAATAAGGCCGAGTGCAGCTATTCTGCTGAGTCACTCATGGAGATTAATTGATGTACAGCATTTGTGAAATTATCCACCATCTTGTGATTGTAGGGTAGGGTGGTCAATTCCAGTGCCTGCCGTGTAAAAACATATACAGCTACAAACATAATACGATGGCATCATCATCAACAGCAGCAATAACACTGATTCTACTGTTGTGTGGCTTGGGTGGTACTTTGCTGATTGCATTGGGGGTTTTGTTGTACTATATGCAACAGCACAAGACAAGCACGAGCACTCAAACGCTACCAGGGCCTGGGCCTGGCTCTGGGTCTGGCTCTGGGTCTGGCTCTGGGTCTGGCTCTGGGTCTGGCTCTGGGTCTGGCTCTGGGTCTGGCACGGCCACAACATTTACACCAAAGTGGCAGAGCTCGCCTTTAGGAGCTTTCAATCGAGGACTAATATACAATGAAATACCATGTCGCTTCAGGGCTCCCGATGGTGCTATAGTAGCTGGGCGATTAGATGCAGCCGGCACGGCTCATGCTGGTTATGGTGGTCAGGAGATCACCACAAAATCGGGTATCGAATATATTGCTGACGACTTTGGATATTTCTGGAAAAACGCTGGCAGTGGACTCCCAGCAAACAATGTTCAAGCAGGTCCTGGTTTGTATGTTGCGCGAGCTAGGATGGCTGAAGGCAATGTAGGAGGTAAGAGCGACGGTCATCAGTGCTGGGTAGGTTATGGATGGACAGAGTACGTCAAGACCGGCGCCGACTATGATTATTTGACCTGGTGAGCCTCAACCTATACCATGTTGTTCTGGCCATGGTAATTTGATGATGGGAATATTCAACTATCAACCGAAGACTGCTGCTGCTGCACTGCTGCCGAAGACGTCCTATGTTGCGCGTCTTGATTCGTGCAATAAGCCGCTGGCAGGCCGCAGTCAGCTGCACTGTCCTAGCTCGAGCAGCCATGAACTCTGTCCATAAGCTTTGTAGGCAAGCGTGATCATCATTGGCAGCCTGAGTGTGGCAGAAGACTGATGCAGAGCTGCAGCAAGTTTGGTGGACAGAGCCCCGAAGACAACCCAGTGCTGATAGCAGCTATACTAGCAGCGCTGTGTTGTGTTTCCATGGCATGCGGACAGCTGCGCTGTTCCTGCAGCTGCTCTTTCACAGTGCACAAGGCAGCACCATCTGTGTCTCGCATGCGCTCGGCAGATTTGTAACCAGTGCATGTAACCAGGACATAGAGTTGACGTGCTGGTTGTGCACAACCAGTTGTGCCAGGCTTGTGAAGTGTGTTCTCTGAATAGGAGGCAACAGGACAGGACTTGGCAAAGCCTTGCAGCACATGTAACAGTGCAATCGACAGCAACAGGGCAGCAGGGACAGATAGAGTCGAATAAGTCCGAAGCGCTGCCAGTGACCTGGGGGCTTACACGCTCACTCACTCACTCAGCACTGCTACCAGCTAGCTGCTGCGCAAGCCTACTCCCTAGCTGCTGCAAGTCTTCTGATGATTTATAACCCAGTTGCTGCAGCGTAGCATATGGGGCGAAGGCTGCTCAGCTGATGCCATGAAACACTAGGTATGTTCGAGGGTTGCTGCTACAGCGTTTGCAAGCTCTCCAACGCAGTGCGTGCGACACCTCAAGCCCTTGCGAGTTTGAGCCAGACCACCAGACGACACAGCGATGCGGAGATCGGCCAGCATGATGAAAACCAAACGACTCACGTATATTGACG
This sequence comes from Coelastrella sp. UTEX B 3026, assembly GCA_002588565.1. Lineage (NCBI taxonomy): Eukaryota > Viridiplantae > Chlorophyta > Chlorophyceae > Sphaeropleales > Scenedesmaceae > Coelastrella > Coelastrella sp. UTEX B 3026. Next base: position 232,817 of record NSMO01014316.1, on the reverse strand, counting down.
TCTAACGCATGAGTTGTGCCAGCTGATCGCGAACTAGTCCGGTACCGTTGGGGTTTTACCGACGTTTGGCCGACGAAGGGAAGCAGTGAGCTCTTTTGGATCACAAACGTAGCAATGGAACCAGCGAACGTTTTGAGTCCCCGTCTGGCCTGGACGTGGGCGTGTACCAGCAAAACCGCGCCAAAAGCTGATTCAGCAGCGTCACGCAAGAACGGGTCACAGGTCCTGGACGCCCAGCACGGCGGGGGCCGGCCTTAAACGTCAGCGCTCCCAAGTAGCTTTGCTTCGTTCTCAAGAGTCCAATACTGGCAAGCTGCAGGTATGGTTACGGCTCGTTCAAACTACTGCAAAAGTGCTCCGGCAGCATGGTCTTTCTGCGTTGCAGCAATACATAGTCAACAGTGCAGGCTTCTCCACTTTTGTCGCCTTCCCTTGCAGGTGGTGCACCAGACCTGTTCAACATGCCCATCCCCACAGCACCTGAGACAAAGACAAAGAAACGCACCGCCAGCTCTGCTGGTATGTAGAAATCTCACGCCTATTCTTGTAGCATGCCCCCCAGCTCAGCTGCAGGCTATTACATGACGTGCACTGCTGTAATGTCAGGGCACCTGGATATGTGAATACGCCAGCAACAACTCCTGGTCAGTGGCATGCCCAGCAATGCTTTGTGCAGCATATCTGGTAGATAGCAACACAGTATTATCCCCAGCTGCTGCCACGACAAGCAGCCTACGAGGAGGGGCTCCTTGCAGACCTCCACAGTGGTCGCTTCAGCCGGATATTCTTTGCCCGGGAACAGCTGACAGTGTGTCTTGTTGCTGTTTATCATGTTTGACAGATGCTGTCGCCTCAGAGCACCCAAGGCCAGCCAAGCACCGCAGGGAAGCATCTCCGTCCATGAATCATCCCCGTGCAAGTCTGGAGCCCAAGGAAATCCCATACAGCACGAAAACCCCTGCAGCTCTGGAGCCCACCGGTGAGGTTCCAGGAAGCTGGCTTTTTCTGCCACCACCTTGTCTGTGTCCTTCTTCGGCAGCATGCATGACATGCACAGCGACAGCTGAAGCCACACAACCCTGCATGGACCAGATCTTGGTGACAGCTGAAGCCGATTGCAGTGCTCTGGACCAGATCTTGCCTGCCGATTCCCGAGCTTTGACATGCTACTGACCCAGATATGGTCCCTTGCTCTGCAGCTGACTCACCAACAGCAACTCCACAACTAGATATTGAAGTACAGGTGGCGCTCAATGCATTGAAGCAGGCCTGCCAAACAAGTGCTGACAGAGCACGTAAAGAAGCAAACAGAGCTGCAGAGGCCAGGCTGCTGCAGGAGGAGCTTGCTGCAGCAAACGCTGCTGCTGAGGCCAGGCGGCTGCAGCGGGAGCTCACAGCAGCCAAGTCTGCCGCTGACGACAAGATAGCAGAGCTCCAGCAGGAGCTCGCTGCAGCAAAGGCTGCTGCCGACATCAGGCTGCAGGAGGAGCTTGCTGCAGCAAACGCTGCTGCCAATACCAAGCGGGTGCAGGAGCTTGCAGCAGCAAACGCTGCTGCCGACAACAGGCTGCAGGAGGGGCTTGCTGCAGCAAACGCTGCTGCCAACACCAGGCTGCAGCTTGCTGCAGCAAACGCTGCTGCCAACACCAGGCTGCAGGAGGAACTTGCTGCAGCAAAGGCCGATGCTGAGACCAAGCTAGCAATGGCAAATGCTGCAGCTGAGGCCAGAGTAGATGAGCTGCAGCAGGAGCTGCAAACCACACAGCAGCAGCTGGACACCACACGGCAGCAGCTGAACACCACACGGCAGCAGCTGAACACCACACGGCAGCAGCTGGAGACCAGTCAGCAGCAGCTGGAGACCAGTCAGCAGCAGCTGCTAACCACACGGCAGCAGCTACAGGCCAGTCAGAAACTCCTGCTGGCCACACGGCAGCAGCTACAGGCCAGTCAGCAGCAACTGCTAGATAGCAGGGCCCAGCTTGACCGCGCAGTGGATGGTTTTAGGCAGTTGGGTAGAAAAGTACTCAGGGTATGGGACACATTAGACACATCACTGCAATTCCCCACTGGCTTGCAGCTTCTCAACATTTGGCACGAGGTTATCAGAACCCTTCATTCAGAGGGTCCATTCCCAATTGCAGTTATCGAAAGGTTTGTCAGGACTGCAGATGGCGGCAGCCAGGCTCGTGCAACAGGGACAGCTGGCGGCAGCCAGGCTCCTGCTCGTGCTGCAGGGACAGCTGGCGGCAGGCAGGCTCCTGCTCGTGCTGCAGGGACAGCTGGCGGCAGGCAGGCTCCTGCTCCTGCTGCAGGGACAGCTGGCGGCAGCCATGCTCCTGCTCCTGCTGCAGGGACAGCTGGCGGCAGGCAGGCTCGTGCTACAGGGACAGCTGGCGGCAGCCAGGCTCCTGCTCCTGCTGCAGGGACAGCTGGCGGCAGGCAGGCTCGTGCTACAGGGACAGCTGGTGACAGGCAGGCTCGTGCAATAGGGACAGCTGGCGGCAGGCAGGCTCCTGCTCCTGCTGCAGGGACAGCTGGTGGCAGGCAGGCTCCTGCTCCTGCTGCAGGGACAGCTGGTGACAGGCAGGCTCCTGCTCCTGCTGCAGGGACAGCTGGTGGCAGGCAGGCTCCTGCTCCTGCTGCAGGGACAGCTGGTGGCAGGCAGGCTGTTCGTACTTCCAGTGTGCCTGGCTCCACTAGCACGGCTGCTGTCAGTGGCACTGCTCATGAGGTTCGTCATGCTTCATTGGCTGACCTGGCCAACGTAGCAGCAGAGCTAGCTGGTGACCGATGAAGTGCTAGCTAGCATAGACTCAGTGATGGCCGTATAGTTATACAGTTGGTGATGTAGTCAGACGGTTGGCCAGGTTTGTTGCACTGCAATTGTGTTAGTGGTAGGTCTGATGGGTTCATACAAGCACTCTGTTGCTTACTTGGTCGTGGCATGACTCTTCACTTGATAGTGGTTGGCGGAATTGCTTCATACAGCCTTTTTCAAGATTGCTTCATGAATTCACCTTGAAAGTCGTTCATTCTGCTTAGATCACTTACGAACCTGCTGCAGTGTAGTTGCCTACTGTTTGCTGTGATGCTAGCTCATGTCATTCATCATTTAGGAAGACATGCTTTTGTGCTTGCATGCATGATTACAATGGCTGCCAATTGTACACAGTGTGTTTCCAGCAGCAGAAAGTAATTACTTTCTTTTATAGGTATGCCTTGCCAACGGATGTAGCTTTTACCTGTGGTGCTGGTGTCAGTGTGGTTGCTGCAGGAGTGCCTGGTGGCACTAGTCGTACTGCTGAGGCTGCTGCCACTGTAGAGGGTGATGCTCTGATTCGCCTGGCAGAAACAGCAGCAAACCTATCAGGAATTGCTGAGCAGTAGCGTTTGTAGCTGTAGCATTGATCTACTTGGTTTAGAGTAGCCTGGCAGGGTTCAAAGTTGCAAACACTTCAGGCATGATTATTTATTCAATAGCAATTGATTGTGGGCATGACTATTCAGTGGAGGATTGCTTTTTAGGTTGCTGTGATCACTTATGTGGGCAGTGGCATCCAAGTTGGACACTTCCTCTGGCAAGAAGAAGCACATTGTTTGTTTGCGTACTGAAGAAGAGGCAGCTGCAGCATATCGAGCAAAGGCTGCTGAGTTGATGCTGCTGACAGCGCTTGGATTGGTCGGGACCATTTTCTGTTACGAGCAGAATTTGCAGCAATACCTGAACTCAAGAAAGGCCACTGATTGAACCCATCTTCATGTAACCAGCTAAGGGCAATTTCAACGCACAACCTGCAGATAGCCTGCTGCTTGAGGGCCAGAAGGCGTCTATTTCAACATGTATCACCATCTGTAGCAGCAGCTTAGCACATTCGATCCCACATCTGCTCCATAATGCCTCAAACCAATACTATCTGGCCACAAACAGGCCAACAGCACACAAGTGTCATAGCTGTCGATCAGCTATCGAAGTCGACACTGCACGCTGCAGAGGGAGGACTGAGCAATGCAGGCCAGATCAACAACACCTTTGCTAGTATACCATGTAACATGTATGCAGTGACAGTCTGGATGAAGCGCATCACAAGCCAGACACGCTAAGCCAGGCTGGCCACACAGCTTTGCAGAGCCTCTTCCAGCAAGCAGGCAAGCTTGTCGCAGAAAGCAAGAAAGCCAACATCATCGGCGGTCGACACTGGTTGATAGCTTGAGTGCAGCAGCTGGCACACGCGCTGCTGCTGTGCTGGCTGCTGCAGGACGTCCAGCAGCACACAGAACACATACCGCCTGAACACGTGCCACAGCTGCCTGTCCATTGCCATGTCCTCCAATGCCGGAGTGAGGCTGGCTACTCGGGTCAGCAAGATACCAGAACGCAGCACCAGCATGCTTGCCACCTGCCTAGCTTGGCGGCCAAAGAGCACGGTGCTTCGGGTCCAGCCACAACACACAGAGGCTACCAGGTGGCATACAAAAGAGACCGTGGCACAGGTGTCGGCCCAGTCCTCAGCACCACAGCTCTCGACCTTGCTTGTCAGCTGCTTCAGCATGTTGCTGATGATGTAGGATGAAGACCTGAACAGCTGCTCGCTGGCGCTGTGCTGCAATGCCCCAAACAGTTCTGCCGCTGCGAGCCACATCCCTACTGGGTGATTCAGCAGGCTCAGAGCCTCGCAGATCATCTTGGCGCCTGCCCTTGGGCTCTGTTGCAGCCACTGCTGGCCCAGGCTTGGGGATGCTGCAGGGCATGGGACACCATGTTGTCAGAACTACTGGTTGAGCAGTCACTTACGCGAAAGACACGAGGCTTGCCTGACAGCTGGCGTAACCTGACATATTGGATGACAATACATAGCATCAACATCATAGCATAATGCTAGGCGCACCTTCCAACATCGAGCACAGCAGCAGCGCCAGTTCTGCAGACATGCTGTGCTCGACCCAGAGCTGCTCCAATACCCCCCATGCATGTGCCTGCAGGGCCCCCGGATGTCTGTCCACCAGCTCCCGTGCCAGGTGCAAAGGGCCCCACAGCAGCTCCAGGCGCTGGCGTGACGGCAGCGTTCCAAGCAGCAGCGTTAACAGAGCCTGCTCACTGCCAGGCACCACTGCCAGGCTTCTGCGTACCAGAGTGCACTCGAACAGGAGCACCCACGCAGCCAGAAGCTCTAAGCTGAAGCCGTCCGCGCGGCTGCACCCCACCTCCTGAAAGCTGAACAGCCGCTGCACATCGGCGCACTCCACCAGACCGCTGCCGCTGATCAGCTGCCTGCCTGCATCAACCAACTCTGGCTTGCTGTGACACAGCCCATAGTAGCCGTGCAGTGCATTCAGGGCCTCCATCGCCTCGTCAGCTGCCAGCACTCCGTATAAGCCTGCAACGGGAAGCTGGCCCCCCCTGTGCTCGGCGACCAGCACCGTCAGCATCACAGCACATCTGCGCAGCAGGACCAGGCAGTCGTTGTGCAGGGCTGCTTCCCTAGACGGCTGCTTCAGCATGGCCAGCAAAAACTTGAACATGCCAGGGAAGAGGGCTGCCGACCCAGTCATGGTACCGGAGTCCCACAGCAGCTTGTGTGCCACTGTGGTTGCCCTATCTGCTGAGCTGTGGCTGATGGTGCTGCCGGCCAGGCTGGCATATGTGGAGGAAAACACTTCGGCAACGCCTGCAAGATCAAGAGCATCAGCTACTATGGGTGTTGGTGCTGCTGGCTATGCAGAAGGAGCAGCAGGAGCCTGTCAAAGCCATGATGAGCACGAGCGCTGCTTGGCTGCTTGCTAGACTTGGCATATGCAGAAGGAGCCTGTCAAAGCCATGATGAGCACAAGTGCCAGGTCAAGTGCTGCTGGCTATCACACATGATGAGCACTGCCTGTCAAAGCCATGATGAGCACAACTGCCAGGTCAAGTGCTGCTGGCTATCACACATGATGAGCACTGCCTACACCGTGTACCTGGCTCAGTGGCAATGATGGTCTTGAACAGATCCGGGTAGCATATGACAAGGGCCACCAGCTGTGTGGGAAAACAGTCCTCGCAGCCAGACTCTGCCGCCCTGGCCACCAGCTGCAAGCCTGTGACCATCACGCCAGCCAGGTGAACTCTACACTTGTGCAGCAGTGTCCTGCCGCCCAGGGCCTTCAGCTGGTCTGTCAACTGCGCCAGATCGTTGGCCTGGAACTCTGCAATGCTTGTGGCCCTGCTCATGCGTTGAAGCACTGCCTGCAGAAGTAGAAACCAGCACCCGTGGGGGTCGGGGCCTGCAAACAGACCGGCCACAACAGCAGCAGACGACTGCTCTCAACATACCCTGACTGCCTTCAGCATGCCTCCTCCAGTCATCTTCCTGATGTGTTTCCACTGCGTGGCACTAGGCTAGACGGGCTCTGGAAGCCGGGCTGCGCTCAACAAAGTGCCCAGCAGTGCATCACAGTGGCCGAAAAGGCGCCAGACGCTGGCGAGAGCGACTCGGCTGCTGGTCTGCGAGTACGCGGGCTGCTAATTACAGGGGATTCGATTTTCGCAAAGACAAGGGCGAAAGATGCAACACCTGGTTCGGTCAGCACTCATCAGCCGGCGTTTGTCGCCCTCTGCGGGTCTGGAGCAGGTTGTTCGAATGCAAAAAGGGTGCACAGCAACGATCGAAGGCGCTCTGGTGACCTCCTTGCTGGATGCGGTTCGTGCCTTCCACCAAACCACGGTTTCTGTCGCGCCCGGTCTCCTCACCGCTGCAGGCCCTCATGCGCTGCTTCTGCCGTGTTTGCTTGCGACTGTGAGCGTATGCGGCTGTTCTCGACCCGCAGAACAGCCTGGCAGCCAGCCGAGCGCGCGTTCACAGCAGCTGCTGCGTGTTCCGCGGCGAGGAAGAGGACAGAAACGCCGTAAGGGGGCTCATTCCGGGGCTTTGCATCCCGTGATACTAGCAGAAGCACCTCCACCTGTCCAGGCTACAAACACAGGCAAACATTACCTCACACTGTCCACTAGTACAACCAGGATACAGGTATGGTTATGCCCACAAGATCACCTTGTTCTCAACGGTGCTACTGCAATACTAGTCATGTTGTGGTAGGACCTACCACCAGCACTGCGGCAACAAGCGCCAATGACACCTGACCCCTAAACATAACAGAAGGGAGACTTCATGATGCTTTGTGTTCACAAACACTGAGACTACCCCTGTCATTGCCCCAACACCAACCAAGAAGTACAGCCACAGACATCCAGAGTGATTAAGGCTGCGCAAGAGACTCTATATCAACTGCTATGATGCCATTTTGCCCCCAACCGGATGCCAATCATCTACTGCCTAAGGCCATGTACTCAGTTAGTTAGACACACAAACTGCGCGAAGCATAGCGGCTGCCAGCAGTCCATCCATCAAGATGCGGGCACTGGTTTCTGCCCTGAGCACCTGAGCACTGCAGTGCCCATCACACCAGCTTCAATCATGGCACATCAGATCTTGCGTTGTGTAGCACCAGGCTCAGGTTGCCGGAGGTCTGGGTCATAGACCTGCAGTGTCAAGCATCGGGGCACCATCACTATGCTGCAGGACTCTTTGCTCAAGGGCCTTCGCTGTCACTTCTGTACTTTGTACCCAGTTGAACTTACTGCAAGTATGTGTACGCAGCACTGATTGCCCTGTCACTACTCATTAACACAGCAAGTGTCTTGATGTGGCAGCACACGCCAGTGACCTACCAGCTTGTCTTAGTGCCCCTTGCTCCAGGCTCAGGATGTCAGCTCTCCAGCAACTGGCAACAATGCCTGCGTGAAGAGCACACCACCGGGTGTAAGGCTGCCACGACAAAAGTGTACCAGCGTGTTCACACAGCGCGTGTGTGAAAGTCGCACATTGGGTGTAGGGGGGCTCGTAGGCTATCGCTGTTTGCAGCGCCAGCAGGCGCCGTACCTGCTAGCTGCGGTGATGTTGTCCCAGTGGATCTGTCAGCCTGCAAGAAGGAGAGTCACACACAACAGGTTTACTGGACAGCTGGGGCACTGGCTAGTGAAGGACCAGTAGCTGCGACCCGTGCTGCAGCAATGTAAGTGCTCCAAAGGCACCTTGATGAACTGCATAGAGCAAGCAACTCAGAGTGGCAAAGGCGACCGACTGCTGTGCATTGCTGCTGTCACCTTGGTGCTCAAGGGCATCCAGCTGTTTGGCCAGTTGTGGAGGTCCTGAAGCTGCAGGGCACAACAGAACGGCAGAAGCAGTTCACACAACCCACACACGATTCTGCTGTTGTGAATGTTACAATCTCCTGCTGCATGGCCACTCCTCGCGCATCAGTGCGGCCGTGCCCGCACACCCAACATACTTCTAAGCAAGGCATCGCTCCCAGCCCACCTCTGGCGCTTATAGCTGCTCCTTGCCGTCCAGCCCCTCTTACAGTGCCCTGCACAAGCACCCAGCAGTGTAGTGAGCAAGCAAGCAAGCAAGCTACCCTGTCTGGATGTACCCACCAGAGAAGTCAATGAGCCCGGACTATGCTGAGGTGCATGGGCCTCTGTCACCCACCTGTAATGTCGCTGTGTGCACCAGCATTCACCCATTCATGCCACTGGGCCGCCCAAGAGCGATCTTGACACACAGGCTTCTGCAGCGCTGCTGTTTGGCGGCCAAAACCTCCTCTGCCTGCGGCCAGAAGGCGCCTGATTCGGCTTGACTCACCAGCTGCAGCAGCAGCCTGGCACACTCCAACCCACACCTGCTCCAAACCACCTCCAATTGATGGCTCAGACCAGCTGGCCACAAGCATGCCAGCAGCACAAGGCCGTCGCGCTTGTCGACTGCAACACACAACAACTCGGCACGCTGTGTGGGAGTGAGTAGCCCAGGCCAGACCAACATCACCTCACCCACCAGTTCCCAGCGATCACAGCGCACAGCTGGGAGGATCACCTCATCAAACAACAGCTCTCGGAACACAGCCTGCCCATCCGCCAACACCGCTAACTTGGAGACAAGCCACATGAGGTAAGCCGATGGGTGCCCCCTGAGAACCCCATCACGTATGTGCTGCACCAGATACTTCCTGGACCTGTACAGGATGCTGCGTTTGTTGCTACTGACTTCTGACTCAAAGTACAGACTCCTCAATTCATTGTAGCTCTTGCTGGCAACACTCAGCTGCTCAAGGAACCCCAAAGCCTCTCTTGAGCGCAGATATGACAGCAACAGCCCTAGGGACATGCTGCCAACCTCCTCTAGTGCCACCCCCAGCATGCCCAGCCTGTCAGCTGCTTTGACCAGGCACACAAACATAGGTGCATCCGATACATCCTGGACCTCGCCCATCAGCATATCAACCGGAAGATCCTCCCCCCATGTGGGCAGCAGCACCTCGACCGTGTCCACGCTGCCCGACCTGACTGCAGCAAACAGGGGGTCCACTCCATCAATGTCTGCTGCGTTGGCAGATGCACCTGCTGCCAGAAGCTGCTGCACCACCCGTGCCCGACCCTCTCGTGCTGCCCACCACACCGGGGTACACCCAGACTCATCTACGGCGTTCAAGCTCAGTACACCATGAGCAGATGCCAACAGGAAACCCACTATGTGCTCCTTACCATGCATAGCCGCAACATGCAGCGCTGTGCATTCGCGATCATCACATGCTGCAGCTAGATCAACCCCTGCCCCTGCCAGCACTCGCAGGACTGACAGGTGCCCACGAGCAACAGCACAGTACACAGCTGACAGCTCAGACTGCTGCAGCACGGCGTCTGCACGCACCAGCGCCTCGACAACAGCCTGGTGCCCACAAGCAGCTGCCAGGATCACTGCACTCCACTCCTGCCAATACAGATCCAGGTCTGCCGAATACGCCTCAATAGGTGACAACAACCCCCGGTACCAGTACTCGTCCCAAAACAGCCACCTACCAAGCTCTGGGAGGCAGAATGTGACATCAACATCAGCCCCAGCAGCAACAAGCTTGCACACTGCACCAGCACGCCCCAAGACAGCTGCCACATGCAGCACATGCACCCTGTGGCCGTGATTGCTGCTTGCATCTGCACCATGCTCCAGGAGGAGGTATAGGGCTGCCTCATCAAGCCCATCTGCAGGCTGTGCAGTCATGTCCAGAGCTGTGGTGCCATAGTCTGTGCATGCATTCACATCCGCACCGGCTTGCAGGAGACTGACCGCTAAGTCCAGATGGCGCCCAGCTACTGCTGCCATCAAGGGTGTGAACCCACCAACCACACGACAGTTGACATCTGCTCCAGCCTGGATCAACTGCCATGCCTGCTGCAGGTCCCCATGGCATGCTGCAACATACAAAGGCGGGAAACGCTCTCCCGGGCAGCTAGGAGCTCCCCCAATGCTGAGCAGCCTCGAAACTTGACAAGGACTGTGACATTTTGAGGACATTGCTACGTCTACAGCGGTTTCGCCGTCTGCGTTCTTCGTGTTCACGTCAAAGCCCTCGCACACCATGTCGCACAACTCGTCCTCGTTCTCAAGTATGTTGGCTACAAGCTCAAACCAGCGCTCTTTTGTGGATGCCATGATGCTTTATGCCCGGCTGGAACAGCGACAGGGAACGCAGCAGGCTTGTAAGCGATTGAAAAGAGTACCCGGCAGCCCGTGCAGGTCTGGAACGCAGCTAAACAATGTTTATGAAACCTGCTCAAGCGCTTTGGTGATGCCAAAGACCGCGTGGAATGTCAATGAAGTTTGACAAAGTGGGGCGTTGGCTTGTCACAACAAGCGCGACCGTTCCCGCCGACACTTACGTGTCGCCAGCAGCTTTTGGACGCGATGCTACTGCGAGAGACAGCCCTTAAGCAGCGTGCGGAGGGATGGGACGCATCAAAGCTGCTGCAGCAGGTGCCTACGACGTGCCACAAGCAAGCAAAGCCACGTGCAGGCAGCCTGCAGTCAAGTGTGATAGAAACTCAGCAGTCCATATCACAAAGCCATAACCCCAGCTGCTGCAGAATAGGCCTGATGCCCACAACGCCAAAGCAATAAGCCCAGGGTGGCAGCAGCAGACAGGGCCCACAACTGACAAATAGAACAAAGCAGCACAATCAGGAGCAAGACACCCGAGAAACTGGCCCAAGACGCACCTGAGAGACTCCCCTAGCTTCATCCAGGTTGCTGTGCGCTACAAAAGGTTGAGCACCAGGCTGTGGACTGTTGGAGGAACTGGCATAGCAGTGCGCCTTCATGCCTGCACATAAGCAAAAGCACAATACATCACGTAGTTCAGGAAGAGCCGCACAGCCTTGGCGCTGGACTGCTGACATGATAGCACTCAAGCTCTGATGCTTGCTGCTGCTGTTGTCAAACCGGCTTGCCTTGGTTTGGCTGCAAGCAAGACAGCAAAGGCAGCTGGCTTTGAGCCTGGCAGCAGACTGTACCGGTCCTGCAGTACAGACATGTGGCCTATCAAAGCTTGGTCTTACACAGCTCGTTGCGGACGCCTCATGCAAGAGCCTGTATGGTGTGGCATGCATGTGTGACGGCAGCCAGGGCTAACAGCTAGAAGTAGCTGGCCTGTGAAGCGACTATGGTCAGGCATGCATGTATCAACTGCCTGCTTGACATGCTGCCTGTCAAGCACATACTGTCACTCGGCTGCTCCATGAGGACCTGACATGATAGCACTCAGCTCTGATGCCTTGCTGCTGCTGTCAAGCCGGTTGGCCCTGGTTTGGCTGCAGCAGCAAGGCAGAGCACATGGCTATGAGCCCAGCAGCGGACTGCTCCGGGTCTGCAAGTACAGACATGTGGCATGGATCAAGCCAAATATGCTTTGCGCTCACCTGCTTGCATGACATGTCGCCTATCAAACACATGCTGTCACTGGACTGCTGGCTTGTAGAGACGCACACGCACATGACATGACTAGCACTCAGCCCTGATGCCTGCTGCTGCTGTTGCCAAGCCGGTTGGCCTGGTTTGGCTGCAGCAAGGCAGAGCACATGGCTATAAGCCTAGCAGCGGACTGCACCGGGTCTGCAAGTACAGACATGCAGCCTATCAACTGCGTGCTTTCACCAACTGCTTGCTTGACATGTTGCCTACCACCACATACTGTGCATGATAGGACAGCTATTGCCAGCGCATCCAACCTGTTGCATGGCTCGGTCACTTTTACATACTGTCATTCGACTGCTTTGCTTGCAGGAACACACACATGGTAGCACTCAGGTCTGATGCCTACCAGCACACTCACCAAGCCTGCCGCAGCTGCACGCGCTGCTGGCCCCCAAAACTGCTGCTGCTGCACTACAGTATCTGTGGGAAGCTGGCCACAAAGGCCCATCCTGCCTTTGCGCTTTGCTCCGGCTGGTTCAGCAGCTTTTGCTTGCTTTGTTCTAGCTTCGCTTGCCGCTCAGATAGTCAGTTCTGCGACACAGCAAGCTGGTGTGGACTGTAAGCTGGTGTTGCCAACTGCCACGAGTCACGGGGTGCTCCGAACCACGCAGAAGGGCCAGCGACTCCAGTTGACCGTGTACACATCAGTGAAAAGGCGCAAACGTGGTTTGGCTGGCGGTGGGCTGGACTCACGAAGCTTGGCACGGCGCAGACAGCACCAGACAGGCGAGCACGATGGGGCAGCCGATTCGCTATCACATTGCTTATTGTAATGCTTTGGACTGTTGCCGGTGGGCTTGGACCGCGAACTGTTACAACGAGCCTGTCTGCTCGACTACAAGCACCAGTAGGGCAAACAGAGACCCGTACATGATGAGAGCTCACCGTAATGTGACTCCAGTTGCCGTTGTGTTTACCGTTGGTGGCCTTTCCAGGTCTAGCCTGTGAGTTGTGAATAGTTGACTTGCCGTGAAGCTTGCAAACCCCCCTCAACGCTTGACTGCACATCGCAAAAAGCATTGAACGTATTATTAGACACTGTTGACCACCATGCAGAGGGGCGTGCCTGAGTATCTGAGCCATGTAATGTCTTCTGTTGAAGCGGACGCAATACAAGCGGCCCGCACGGACGTGGCACAATTGCCTGGCCGTCCCAGGCTCTCAGCGTTTGACAAAAGCAATTACAAAGCCTACCAGCGCCCCCAGGACGGGGTCATGCTGTTCAACGATGGGGTACGCAAACGCTGGATTTCGAAAGCGGAGCTGCTCAACAAGCACAAGAGCAAGCCCGCAGAGGTAGGTCAACGGCCTGTTATCGTGCACTAAAGAGTCCTAGCTACCACCTTACGCAATTTCCTGCCACGCACAGGAAGTGGTCGAGGAGCTGGATGCTGGTCAATGGCAGGAGAGGCTCGACAGTGCAACCAAAGAGGTGAGTTGACCCGGTCATTTGCTGCAGGCAAGCTCGTCCGCAAGGCTCTTGGCCCCATACCTTTCTGTTGGCTGCAGGCAAGGGAAGCCAAAGCCAGTCTGCTGTGCAAGAACGGCGAGTTGACCGCACTGACAGCCAGGGTCCTAGCTTTGCATGGACAGGTGGGCACGTGTGACAACCACACACATAGCATCACTTTAAGTGGCAAGCACCTGACTTCAAGCTCTGGCGACTGCAGGTCAACGAGATGGCAAGGCTCAGAGAGCAACAGGACCAGGTGCTGGCTGAAAAGACCATGGAGATACGCGATGTAAGTGGCCAGTCAGCTCTGCTGGCCTCCAGCATGCCACAGCCCCAAGGAGCCAATGTAGTTTACAGCGGTCTGCTTGGCATACCATGTTGCATGGGCTAAACTTCACAGCCCCAAGGGAGCCTGTGTCTGCCAGTGCTGCCATTGCCCAGAGCGTGCGCCTCCTGCACTGCTGCTGCTGCTGCTTTACAGCTGAAGGAAGCATTGGAGCACCAGCGCATGACTGACCGGGATGTACAGGACCTGCATGAGGAGCTGGAAGCCATGGAGACCGAGCTCGTGATCCAGACAAGGCAGATGAGTGAAGTGGAACGCCAGGTGACCAGCCTGGTTCGGAACCCAGTCCATCTGTTGCTGTCTGCGGTCACAGGAAACCCTGCTGTGCATCTGACAGGCAGTAAAGCAGTAGCATTGCACATGCTCAGTGCATGGCTGGGAGCCCAGTTGCAACATGCACACTTCAATAGCCGTGCTCACAAGGGACTCTTCTTGTGCCCTGCAGCTGACATCCTGCCGTTCAGAGCTGCTGGCCAAGTCTGAGGCACTGTGTGACCTAGGGAGGGAGCAGCAGAGCCTCAAGCAGCACTTGAAGGACTCCCGCCGCCAGGTGATGATGGGGCCGCGAGACCAAAGCATCACCACTGACTGACTGTGTGCCCCAGCTCAGGTTCAGTCTACACAAATGTTGGCAGCTAGAGCTAGTGACTTCCCCCAGCTCAGATTCAGTTGACACACGTGTTTGCAGCTGAGACTAGTGCTCACCTTCAGTTGACACAAGTGTTTGCAGCTGAGACTAGTGCTCACTCTTCAGTCGACACGAGTGTTTGCAGTTGGGCTTGAATCCACTTTTGTGGCTGTCTGCAGAGCAACCGCCTGTACAACGACAACATGAGGCTGGAGCGGGAGCTGCAGGCAACAGTTAGACTGACAGCTAGACTGCAGGGACAGGTAAACCAGTGGCCTGCGACTGCTGCCTGGTTGGCTGCTGGTCATGTTTGCTTGGGTGTCTAAGCTTGGCCTATCAAACTCCATATCAACCATGCTCAGGTGTCATGCTCAACAACATGTCTGCAGGTCATGTTTGCTTGGGTGTCTAAGCTTGGCCTATCAAACTCCATATCAACCATGCTCAGGTGTCATGCCCTGCAGGTCAACAACCTCAGCATCGAGAACATCAGCCTGGAGCGGGAGGTGACAACAAACAATCAGCAGGTGCGATGCGACCCATGACTCTGGCCCCCCTGGCTTCAGAAACTAGTTGATCCACTCAGGCTTGGGATGATTGCTTGCTAGTATTCAGCACACACACACACAGCAAGCCACCCACCCCTGCCTGTGTGCTGTGCAGCTGTACTTGGCCAACATTGAGAATGAGCGCATCCAGACAGAGCTAGACATCAAGGCAACAGAGATTGAGGGCATCATGGTGAATGGAGCCAAGACAGCGACAGCTTACAAGGCCCTGCAGGACCAGGTGGCACCTGTGCTGGACATAGTGACTTGCCTCAGCTCACAAGCAGACCTCACAGATATGGTGGCACGCCTGCCTGATGTGATGGCTGTTGCCAAGAGCTACCGCAAGAAGCTGCTGCATGCATTTGCTGAGCAGCACAAGCGTGCAGCGCAGCAGGCAAGAGAGGCTGCGGATAGCAAGTGCCAGATCTGCTTTGAGGGTGAAGCTGAGCTTGTCCTGCCATGCGATGTGCGCCACAAGCTGTGCTCTGCATGCGCCCACAGCATGAACACATGTCCATTCTGCCGTGCTGAGTACACAATGGTGGACCAAGCAGGCGGCGCAAACGAGTAGCAGCAGCAGTCGACTGTGGCGCGTGCATTCTGGTCTGCTGATGTTGTGCACTAGTCGTGTGGCTGTCAGCGCTCGTGAATGCAGCTGTCTGTAAGCCCCAGCATGAGCATGTGGTTTGATTGCTGTGTCCCGAACTGGCTTGTGCAATTGACCCAGAGGCTGCTTGTGATGCGATCCGGTGCCTGGGTGGTCGATGGTCTATGGCTCAACCCTCGAGGGTGATTTTGAGAGGGCGTGGTGGCTTTGCATACACAGGGTATGGCTTGTGAACGGCGCATCATGAGTTGTTTGTTTGAATCCTGCATTTAATCATGCAGGATTCGCCAAGTTGTTCTTGGTTGCAGCATTGTTCAACAGGGGTTGATTGTGCATGGCTCTTGGTGGTTGAGTTGTCTCTTGTGGCGGATTGGATATAATGCGATATGCTGGATTCCCAGATCCAACTTTGTGCTCCACAAAAGTCACTGTTTGCTTTGTTGACAGCAGACACTATTTAGAGCAGCCGGTGTTGGCCTGGCACCCCGTGGTTTGCTATGTATGTTACACGAGCTAGACTTCGCAGTAGTGGACTGGCACCGGGCAATACACCGCTCACTAGTGTTGGTGCAGACAGCTTGACAGAAGTCAAACGACTATGTGAACATTAGAACAAAGCAGAAGTGTGGACCCCCCCACTTACCTATGTCAAGTTACCAGTCGGCCTTCCGGTGCCGATCATCACTATCTTTCACCAGCACTCCCCCAATCAAAACCCTTCACCTTGTGATTACGCCACAGGCCTTCGGAGTCAGGATACTGGTCTGCAAGAAGAGCAGCGAGTGAGCTGTTGGGTGAGAACAGGGCCGTTGCTGTAAAGAGGTATCAAACTAGCCACCTACAAGGAGGCTGAACCACACGGCAACAGAACTAGAATACACAATGACACATGTGAGGAAATCACTAGACGCAGAATGAATGACACGAACCTAGCATGAATGACACGGACAAGTGAGCGATTGGCCATTGACATAAGTCAATGTTTCCAGGGCCGGCGACGTGGACGCTGCTCACATTCGGCCCCACAACAGCACTTCCACACAACGACATGTAATGCAACCTAAGCACAAAGACTCGGACACAAAACACACTTCCACACAATGATGAGATCTTACGCAACCCAGGTCAATTACCACACACCCTGTAACATCCACACAAGAATCGTAAGCCATTTTTTTGTTTTTTCATGTTTGAAGGAAACTCAACACACACAGCGAGACAGAAGTTCCATCCACACAACAATGATATGTGATGCAACCTAAGCACAGAGACTCACACAATAATGCGATGCTAGGTCAATCGCCACACACACTGTAACATCCACACAAGAATGGTAAGCCTTTTTTTGTTTTTTCGTGTTTGAAGGAAACTCAACACACACAGTGAGATACAAAGTTCCATCCGACAACAATATGGGACACCAATGCAACACACACTGCAACAAGATGGAATGCAACCTAAGCACAAAGACTCAGACAAAGATTGGGTTTTGCTATGCTGGTCCTATGATCTAGCTGTCAGACCTCAGACTCTGTAGAAACCTTTACACACAGGCGGTAGATGCGAGTCAGTGACAATAACCCTGAAAGGAACTGTAACTGCCCACAAAGCTTCGTTGCTTATGCTTGCACATATGCTAACTCAAGCATCCCACAAAGCAGCACTATTCAAGCCTGAACAGAGCCAAACTGTGCACATGCACCATGCCAACGAGCAAACAGACTCCCCCCTAAGATGCAGGATGGCGGTTGGTCACAGTGATGTCCACCACTGCAGGCCTGTGGCCTACTGCTACTAAATGCTGCCCCTGATGCTGATCAGTTTGGCCGTAAGTACATGCACAATATGTTAACACGAATGAGGGCACTGCAGCTGTCCGCATAGGAGCAGCCAGTGATCACATTGAGATCTGCCACCCTGAGAAGCCAAATCAAGGCTGTACAGTACAACTGCTGGCCAACATATCACTATCTGAGTACACAATATCAATAGCCAAACATCCCACTGTGCCAGCACCAGCACCACACTACAGATGATTGAACTGACTCCCCACACTCAATCCTCCTCACCAACAACTCGTAATCTGTTCATTCGCTCACCGTAGTGATGTCCTCGGACTCAGCGTCGGTGTTTTCGAGAATGGGCGATGCTGCTGCTGCTGCTGGTGCTGCTGCTGGTGCTGCTGGTGCTGGTGCCACCACGGCCGCTACAGGAGCTGCTGCTGCTGCTGCTGGTGCTGGTGCCACCACGGCTGCTACAGGAGCTGCTGCTGCTGCTGCTGGTGCTGGTGCCACCACGGCTGCTACAGGAGCTGCTGCTGCTGGTGCTGGTGCCACCACGGCTGCTGCTGCTGCTGCTGCTGCTGGTGCTGGTGCCACCACGGCTGCTGCTGCTGCTGCTGCTGCTGCTGGTGCTGGTGCCAATGCACCTGTCGAGGCAACACAAAAGGGGGCCAGAATCGTGACTTGGAGAGCTGGCAAACCATGGGAAAGTACGCCGGCTATGTGTGCGGGATATGTACAACAAACACAGGCTGATATGAGAGCTTGGCAGTAGCCGTATGCATCACTAGCGACATACATAAAAAGAACAAGAGGCGGGACTGCTGGTTCTGCACCAACAACATGTGATTGGGAACACAAACCGCATCAACCAACAGGTAATCGGTCTCTCTCTCTCTCTCTCTCTCTCTCTGACTCCTCACGACAACCACATACGCGATGGCAATACAATACAACCGATTTTGCAGCCACTGCTTGGCATCAAGGCAAGCCCATGGACAGTGTCTCGCCTGTCCAGCTGCACAAGGCCTAGGAAAAGAAGAGTTGCTGCAAAAGGCCTAAGTTACCAGGTATTGCACCTCACCATCACATATTGCCAGTACTCCTCGTGCCTGGTCTGCAGCTGCTTGAGCTGGTCTCGGGTCTGCAAGTGCTGGGAAGTTGCCGCGATGCACTTCTTTCATACATAGCATGACCTCTGTGACTGCCTCAACTGCTGCGGCTCTGGCATCTGGTGTTGGGCGCATTGCTGCAACCATTGCTGCAGCAGCAGCCTTTGGTGCTTTGGCTGCTGCATCTGATGTGGCTTTCACAACCGCTGCAATTTCTGCCCCTGCAGTTGCAGCTGTTGCCGTTCCAGCAGCTGCTGCCATTTCTGCTATCGCCATTCTAGCTGCGTACAACCGCTCATCTACATAGGCTGTGAAATGAATAACTCCATCTAAGTTGACGGGTTCAGCAGCACACATGGTCGCTGCGGTTGCAAAGTGGAGAGCTGCACGGACGTCTCCTGCAGCACGCATAGCTGCTGTTGGGTTGGATGCGAGAGCAGCTGTGACAGCCGCAGCAACCTCTGGTATGGCTGATGTGGCATGAACAACAGCTGCAGCTGCAGCAGCTGCTTCTGGTGTCACTCCAGCTGCTGCAGCTGCTCCCGGGTTTAGTGCAGCTAACCTGGCAGCGATGGCAGCCACTGCAGCACGCGAATATGAACGGGTTGCTGGTAAAAATGCTACTGCTGCCTCTGTTGCAACCCTTGCTGCTGCTGCTGCTGCTGCTCGTGCTTCTGCTACATACGCTGTCGCCTTTGCTGCTGCTTCGTTGCAGGCTTCTGCGCTTGGTGCCGCTGCTGTGACGATTGCTGCTGCAGCTGCTCCGTCTGCTGCAATCTTGGCATCCCTTTCTGCAGCTTGTGCAGCTTCTAGAGCGGCTTCTCCTGTTGCTGGAGCTGCGCCACCTGTGTCACGAGGGAAAGCAACAAAACAGCAAAGTCAGTGGCACACATGACATACAGCAAGTGTGTTGTGCGGCTCCGAGACCATACAATACACAAGCCTCCCTGCCAACGGCCATCTCCATATGCATACTTGACCGCCAATGCAGCATTGCATCCACACTGACTGTCAGAACTCGCCCTATGCAGCATGCTGGTGTTGTCCAAACAGCAGGGAAAGGCATACAGGGCTGGGCCAGCATGCGACTGCTCCACTGCAGACAGCTTCTGGACACTTACCGAGATCACCAACCCCAGGCATGCCAGCCTCCAAACGGCCCACTGCAGCTGCTGTCGGTTCTGCACCTGCTCTGAATACTACAAGCCCAGCTGCTACAGCTGCCGCCATCGCTGCTGGCACAGTTGCAACTGCGGCTGCTGTCAGTGGTTCAGCTGCTGTCAGTTGCTCAGCTGCTCTGGATACATGCCCAGATCCTGCAGCTGCCGCACTCACTGCTGGCGCAGCTGCAGCTGCAGCTGCCGCGGTCGCTGCTGGCACAGCTGCAACTGCAGCTGCTGTCAGTTGTTCAATTGCTGTCAGTCGTTCAGCTGCTGTCAGTTGCTCAGCTGCTCTGGATACATGCCCAGTTCCTGCAGCTGCCGCACTCACTGCTGGCGCAGCTGCAGCTGCAGCTGCTGGCAGTTGCTCAGCTGCTCTGGTTACATGCCCAGTTTCTGCAGCTGCCGCTCTCTCTGCTGAATCATTACCAGCACCTGCAGCTGCTGTCAGTTGCTCAGCTGTCGTTGAATCGTTCCTAGCCGCAGCAACTGCAGCTGCGGCTCTCACTGCTTGCTCTGCTGCTTGCACTGCTGCTTCTGCTGCGCTCTGTGCCGACTCCCATGCTTCAGCTGCTGCGGCATTGTATTGTAATGGCCCTGCCCATGATGCTGATGCGCTGGTGAATGCCGATCTGGCCTGCACCACCGCCCTCTGCACTTCCTCCACAGCTGTGAGTGTCTCATTAAGTGCGACTGAGGTTTGCCACATTGCTTCTGCTGATGCTGGTGCTGCTTCAGCGGATTCTGCGGCTCTGTCTGCTGCTGCAACTGCTACGTCTGTTGGGCTTTTGGCATCCCTTGCTGCAGCTTCTGGAGCGGCTTCTCTGGTTACTGGAGCTGCACGACCTGTGTCACCAGGGAAAGCAACAAAACAGCAAAGTCAGTGGCACACATGACATACAGCAAGTGTGTTGTGTGGCTCGGAGACCATACAATACACAAGCCTCCCTGCCAACGGCCATCTCCATATGCATACTCGGCCGCCAATGCAGCATTGCATCCACACTGGCTGTCAGAACTCACCCTATGCAGCAGGTGATTAGACAGGTATTGTCCAAACAGCAGGGCAAGGCATACAGGGCTGTGCCAGCATGCGACTGCTCCACTGGACACTTACCGAGATCACCAACCCCAGGCATTCCAGCCTCCAGACGGCCCGCTGCAGCTGTCGTGGGGTCATTACCAGCAGCTGCAGCTGCTGTCAGTTCTTCAGCTGTTGTTGGATCGTTCCTAGCTGCCGCAGTTGCTGCAGCTCCCCTTGCCGCAGCTGCAGCTATCACTGCTTGCTCTGCTGCTTGCACTGCTGCTTCTGCTGCGCTCTTTGCCGACTCATATGCTTCAGCTGCTGCGTCATTGTATTCTAATGGCCCTGCCCATGATGCTGATGCGCTGGTGAATGCCAATCTGGCCTGCACCACCGCCCTCTGCACCCCCTCCACAGCTGTGAGTGTCTCACCAACTGCGACTGAGGTTTGCCACATTGCTTCTGCTGATGTTGGTGCTGCTTCAGCGGATTCTGCGGCTCTGTCTGCTGCACCTGACGCTCGTCTTGCGTCCCGTGCTGCTTGCTTTGCCAAAGCCGCTGGGTCCACACGCTCTGTGTTGGCTGTAAGCAAGCAGCAAACAGCACAGTGACATGCCTGGTGACCAGAGACAAGTTGTGGTGCTCTGCCCATGGCAATGCCCCACCAAGTTTGCCCCTTGCAGGCTGCAGCATGTGCAGGTGGAGCCCGTCTACCCCAAACAGCAGAAGGGAACACAGAGCTGATGTGACTGTGCCCCTACAGGCTGCAGCATGTGCAGGTGACAGCATGCTGTCTGCAGAGGTGATGAAGCTGCTGTCAGCATGCAACTGCTCGGTTGACGCTTGCAGAGGCCTGTGAACACTTACTGCGGCCACCCGCTCCACGTTCTCCACTACTCCGATAGCGCTGGTCCTTCGGATGCTGCATGAGGCCTTCCTTCCTGCCTGCAGCAGCAGTGAGAGCAGTAGGCGTTGGGTGGTGGCTAGGCAGGATGCATGGGGGCCCGCCAGGCTATGCAAACGATACAAAAGCATACTAGAGTGCGTGCCTCGCACGGCTGCCCTTGATCGCGAAGCATCCCACAGCACAGTAGGCAGTGCGGAACCAGCTGAGACGATGTGTTGCATGCTCGCAGCCACGGTCGCGCAGCCTTGCGCAATAGTCAGCTATGATTATGTTAACGGCAATGCGCGATGCGGAGAGCCACATGCATGCGCGTTCCTGCTCCGTGCCCTGCTGCTGCTTCTGGCCATGTCCCGCTCACCTTGCCCAGGCAGCCGTAAACAACGTGCCGTGATATTACAATAAACCAATAGCGTGTTGCGAGTGCCGCCTGTGATGCCTCGCTGCTACGGAGCGTCTCTTTCCTGCACGCTAGGGTTTTGGCTGTACTGCCCGATGCGAATCCACTCGCTGCTCTCTTCGTTAGCGCCCGCCAAAGACACCGCAACGCGCCCTGGATGTGCCTCGCAAACGATCTGCATAGCGCTTATACTTCACCAGGCTGTCGCGGTGTGTTGCTGGCCTTGGAGGACCGCGATGCTGTTCTTGCTCGTTGTTACTCGCTGCTTGGCTTCCTTCCATTGGCCGTGCCATCTGTCAGCGTTGGCCGCACCCTCAGTCAAGCAGACCTAGCGGCAGCAGGACCAGCAACATGTCAGCTAGCTGATTGCCCCAGCGTATCTTCATGAGTAGTCCCAAGCTACAGGGCATCTTAGATGCATAGCATTGATCACTGCAGGCTGAGCAGAGTACATATTACACAGTCAATGTAGCTAGAGCTACACAGTCGGGTCCAGGTTTGGGTTTGCAGCTAAGAGCTACACAGTGAGGAGCCCAGCTCGGATTCAGTTTACACAGTAAGTGCAGCTGGAGCAGCTCAGATTTGGCTTACATGTAAGCTGCTAGCGGCCACAGCAGCTCAGATCTGGCTTACACAGTAAGCTGCATGGCACTGCAGCTTTGCCAGCGCATCTATCTTGTTGCATTGGCTCCCTTACTTTTACAATAAGCTGCTGGTGGCCACAGCAGCTCAGATCTGGCTTACACAGTAAGCTGCATGGCACTGCAGCTTTGCCAGCGCATCTATCTTGTTGCATTGGCTCCCTTACTTTTACAATAAGCTGCTGGTGGCCACAGCAGCTCAGATCTGGCTTACACAGTAAGCTGCATGGCACTGCAGCTTTGCCAGCGCATCTATCTTGTTGCATTGGGTCCCTTACTTTTACAATAAGCTGCTAGCGGCCACAGCAGCTCAGATCTGGCTTACACAGTAAGCTGCATGGCACTGCAGCTTTGCCAGCGCATCTATCTTGTTGCATTGGCTCCCTTACTTTTACAATAAGCTGCTGGTGGCCACAGCAGCTCAGATCTGGCTTACACAGTAAGCTGCTAGTGGCCACAGCAGCGATTCTGTGTATCTGTTCTCTACCTTGGACGTACATAGTAGACATGCACAGTATTACTACATAAAAGGACCCAGATTGGGCGCATATATATGGTTTGCTCATTTGCCCAAATTGTAGCAAGTTCCTGAACCGTGACAGCACCCTTTGATTGAGACACAAATGTTGGGCAAGCCAATGCCACAGCATTTCTGTGCTCGTCGCAGGCAACAGAAAACTGCACAATATCCAGGCTCGCTGAAACAAGCGAGTGTACAAGCCCTAGGCCATGTCTACTTTTATCTGGTATGGGCTGGTAACACTATCAGCCATATGGAGGACCGGTTGACATGCATTTAACCACATCCATGGTGACAATTGATGTGTGATGCAGATGGAGAGGAATGAAGTAGTGCGTGCTGCATACAGGGACAGTTGGTTTGTCCGCTTTTGTCGAATCCAATACAATTTCACAAAACATGCAGCTGACAGGAAGACCTTGTGCACGCAATGACTATGGCATTTGAGCCTGGCCTTTGGTCAATGGTCTGTATGTACTGTAAGCTCTTCCCAGCAAGAAATGAAATAGCTTCCACACCTGCTGACAACAAGGCCATGCGTGTGTTTCACTCAACAACAGCAGCAACCAAGCATGCTGCAAAGCTTGCCATGCACAAAGCATTGTTGCAACACGACAGCCTGACAAAGGTCTAAAGAGTCTGCAGACTTGCACAAAATACCAGCCTGCTGTTCAAGGTCTGCACAACTTGTGTCTATTGAAACAGCTCAGATGTCGTGAGCATCTCTGCTGCTGACCAAGTATCTGCTCCATCTGCTTCTTTGGTGTCACTGCCAATTTCGAACATACGGTCAAAGTGAGATGTTGAGTTCTCTTGCAGCTGCCTCATCTTCATATGCGCAGTAACCAGTCTGTTTCTACGCTCTGCTTGCTGCTCAGCTAGCGCACGCTTGTGCTGTGCGTGCCGTGCCATCAACTGCTGCAAGTCCCTCTCGTGCAGTTGCTGCAGTTTTAGGTTCTCAATGTCCTCTTCTGTGCCCAGAGCGACCAATTCATCATGCAGCGATCGGGGCTGGGGCACCAGGTTACTCAGAGCAGGCGTCACTGGCTTCAGAGGCTTGACAGCCAGGGTCTCCTGAGATCAACACAACGCGATGTTCAGACAAGTTTGTGTTGTGTTCATGTATGATACCAGTTGTAACTGTCGACAAGGCAACTCACGTCTAGCTTCAGCAGGTTGACCAGCTGCTGTTCGTTCGGGAACTCCTGGTGTTCTCCCAAGTTCAGTGCCAACTTGCCAACTCGGTCCGTGCTGAACTCTACGTGATTGACTCCTACGCAACCTGGACACATTGTATGGTAATCGCTGGCTGTTATGAGTAGTTTTTCTGGCAGCTTGACGGCATGCTGCAGCAGACGCTTCAAGCTCATCCAGTTCAAGGCCAGGTACGGGCCTCTGCGCCCCTGTACGAAACGAACATGATTATAGCTTGTCTCAGGAGCGTCTGTTTCGCCGTTGTGCGCCAGCAAAAGGCGGATGATGTTGGGCAACGCTGCATTGATGCTTCGGACGATGCTCAAGTTCATGATGCTGAATCAAATATGCGACGTACGACAAACGATACCTACGCGAAAGTGAACGAGAGCCAAGGCTGCGGAGCGGCTTATCTAGGCTTCCCGCGTAACGTCACATTTCAGACTTGAAAATCTGGCTGAAGTCGCAACGGTACCGCGAATGCGCTTCAGCAACAGTGGACGTATTGGCAGCCTTGAAGGCAAGGCGATGGCGCCCAAGTGTCTGGGATCAGCATCATCTGCAAACAGCAAGCACACCTATGTGAAATCAGTATTCATTCTTCAACCCATGACTGCAACTGTGGCCGCTGCTCTGTAATTTGTTGGTTTGTTCAGAACTTGTTTGCTCTGTGCTGTGCATCAGCTCTGGCGTTGTCCAGGCGTCCTTCATGTTTCAGCTCTGTGTCGCCTGTCAAGGCACCAGCACCTCGTTTCAAGTGCCCTTTGACATTCGTGGCAGTCGCCTCTGCCCGGTTTTCAGCCTTGGCGGCGTCGACCTCGCCTTCACCTTTCTCTCTTTGCAATGCTCCTTCGGTACGTGTTTCTTGAGTTAGGCCTAGCTTCTCTTTTACACCGCCCACAAACTTGTCTTTGTAACCTGTGGATTTTGAGGTGCGTTTTGTCATTGGTGTAATGTCGGGTGATTAGGCGAGATTATTTTTTCACCGCCCGCCCGGCTGTTTAAAAAAATCCTTGCTAAGTATCCCTGACGACTATGTTCCCTTATGGCCGGTACAGCTCCCGTTATGTGAGCGACAACTTCTCATCAGATTCACCAAGATACACAACAAGCACAACAGATGCCACGGAGAACACACCTTACATGAGTGGTCAGACCCCTAACCAGCGCACAGAGACACAACAAGATGACGTTGGTTATGCCACGACTCAGCAAGCTTCTGCTGTTGAAGATGACACGACTCAGCAAGCTGCTGCTGCTGGAGATGACACGACTCAGCAAGCTGCTGCTGCTGGAGATGACACGACTCAACAAGCCGATACTAGCTGTAGCGGAGAGGGCACTTGTGGTGGGAACGGTGCCTTGGAGTTGGGGGGCACGGGTGAGTCCTCGGAGTGTACATCTTACAGATTACCAACGGCGTCAGATGGCAGCAGTATAGCTGACCTTTTGTGTCATATCAGCCACACACTGAGAGCAATAGAAAGGAAGATGAGGTGAGTTGGTGGTAGCTGCCAGTATGACCGATCAAGGCGCTAAAACGGCAGGTTGCCAGGATACTCATGCAGCAAGTGACTTGAAGGTGCTTGCACTACTTGCTCTACAATGAAGTTAGTACTGATAATCACACTCGTGTGCTCAGTACAGGCACAATTGCCACATGTACGAGTGGGGTTACCTTGGACAAAGCAACATGGCTTTGATGGGCCAAGGATCGATTCACAGGTTGGCTATCCGATCAAGGCACATGATCCGCCTTTTGCTGAGAGATACCTAGTACATTTGACCTATTACAAGCTGCCACATCAACCATTGGCATACCTCAACAAGGCGCCGCTCAGGGTTGCCTGCTGCCAGAGCTTCAACGCTTATTGGACTGCTAATGCCGCACTGCATCCATACTGGTTCAAAGACTTTGGGCTCAAACGTATGTGTAGGCAAGATGTGTGCCTGTCGGTCTGGTTGCCGGACTGTTCGCATGACCTGATGTTCAAAGTGTCTGACATTTGCGACCCCAAAGACTGCGTGACACCACTGCACATCAAAGTCGAACCATACAAAGGCAGGTACCTGTTTCACGAATCTAGAAAAGGTGTTCTGCCGAAAGGACCCGTGCATATGTACTTCAGCAAGTGCTGGGCAGACGGTCTGCCACAGCCAGACCTGGTGCACTCACTGCCAGCACCACCACTGATCAACAGCAGGCACTGGATGATATCGACTGGCAGGCAGCAATGGACCAGAAACCAGGAATACAACAAGCTTCATGGACGGCCAATCCGCCCTCTGGGGGACCTGTGCAGAGCCAATGCTACCTCACACATTCCTGATTTCAAGCCCTCTGAGTATCGTTCAAGGTCATCGGTCATGGCCATAGTAGATGACTATAAATGCACAAGATTACCATGAAGCCTCTTGCAGCAGACTCCTGCGAGAGACGACTCTGCCCAAGGAGTTGTGAGTTGCAGCGTCAGGTGGCAGGGTTCACGTACAATGATGCAACCACAGGCAATGTTTGGCACAAACTGGGTGGACTGTAGCTCCTTCCGATGATTGGGTTTCAATGGTGAAACCGGCCTACGTCAGTTGCCCAGTTGTTGATTTTTTTGGGTATAGCTGTCATGGGCAACCAGAAGCCTCTCTTGATTGGAGGGATTGCAAGCTTGGTTGTTTTTTGCTGTTGCCTGTCCGTTGGAGCCGTTGTTGCTTTGTGGTATTTTGATCCTGAACTTTTTGGAAAGACGGGGTCGGGGACTGGGACTATCTCTAGTTCGCGTTCAAATTCCGGTTCTGGCAGTGCAAGTGGAAGTGGCACCGGAGCACCTTTGTCCTGGGCCGATTATGAAATCGACCCGATCATCGCTTGGAAACGGGCAGATGGCACTGTGATCCTGGCTATACCTGCAAACGAAGCCCTCGAATGTAGCAGATGGTTGTATTACGATCTCAGTAGGCCGTATTCAACGGTCGTGAAGTACATTGATGGAGATGCTGGCTACCAAACAGTTCCCAACGGTGTGCAACACGCCGGAGTTACATATAGCGGATATGTATACTCGCCGTCAATCTCAGACCTAAATACAATCAAGAAAGTGGCAGTGAAGCGCGGTGTCACAGTATTCACGACCTTGGTGTCAACAGCTTTGGGCAACAACAGATTTCCGGGACCAAACATCCCGTAATAGTGCCAAAGGCAATCCGCTGCAGCGTTCTTGTCGAGGCAAATCCATACCCCAGCAGCTCCGTGCCGCGACGCAAAACGGCTGTACGCACTCACCCATGCTTGCTTGCTGAAACAAGCAAGCACACAGAGCCCGAGGCCCAAGTGAACAAAAGTGTGGTATGGGCTGTACCCACATACGAGAAAACACAAGTTGTCAATGCCGGCAGGCAGCATGCATGGTCAGCCAGCCAGTTTCGCCAGTGCTTTGTTGGTGAAGCGTGACAAAAGGTGAATGTGACGTCAACGGTGCGCTGCTGGTCTTATTGGTGAGAAGGGCCTTGTGCTTGCCGCACGAAGATGGCTTGAGTGCTAGACAGCGTATGTTGGCATCGATGTGGGACAAATTTTTGATGATGCACATCAAAGCATCGGAAATACTTTCCAGCTCTTGCTGACCCAGACTTATCTCCTTTTCTATAGCCTCAATTTCTTCCTGGCCGGCACAAATTTGAACTTGGATCGGTGCCAAGACTGCCTCCTGTCCAGGAAATAAGCGATGCAGTGTACCGACAGCAGTTTGTGCATCTCTCTGCGATCTGTTCTTGTTTGCCAGGGATGCCAGCAACAAGCGATGTTTCTCCAATTTCTTGTTGCTGTCTTCGATGACTCGGTCAGAGTGATTTCTCAAATCAGATAACAGCGACATATGTACATGGCTAACCTTTTCCCATACCTTGTATGTGCGCGCATGCATGGAAACTGCGACCGCGACTTATTTCCTGCTCGGCCCTACAAGCCTTGGTTTCGTTCAAATTCTACTTACTCTTGCGCATCACAGGTCTTCCCTCGGCATCAAAGAAGCGCCCTATCCTCCATGGAGCCGTGAGCAGCCGACCTGCAATTCTCATTGGACCAAGATACCTCGTGCAAGTATGCCTTTGCCCGCTGGCCACTATGGCACGAACCCTCGGCACAAGGAAGGCTGCAACGGTCTCTGGCCGCTCTGCAAGGATGTTGAAGGCTTGCTTGCTCTCCACGGTGGCATTCTCAAGAAGCAGGGCAGTGAGCACCATGCCTGGTGACAGGGTGTGAATGGCGAGGTTTTCGAAGGCGTTGAGCTCCCTCCGAAGAGTTGCAGCCAACTGTCTTCCGCCAGCTTTGCAAGCACCATAGGCTGCATAGTTAGGCGAAGGACTGCCGTCAGCACCTGCTCCGCGCATGATGAAGACGTGGCTCATACCACCTGGGGTGTTGACAGTCTGAATTGCCGCTTGCCTGCAGCAAAGAATCGTCCCCAGCAGCGTCGTCTTGACCACTTCTTCGATGCGCTCTGGTTCAGAGTCTACAAGCGCTCGGCAGCCGTCAGAGTAGCCCGCATTGCAGATCCATGCATCGATGTTGCCTCTCACGCTCTGTGCAAGGTCAGTTACATTGCTAGCACGCGCCACATCGCACACTACACCACGGAGCTTGGCAGTTGTCGCCCCGCCTCTAAGGGTTGCCATTGCAATGGAGAGACCCTCAGCGTGCCTGCCGGCGATGGTGACCGAATCTCCACAATCAAGGAACTCCCTAGCAAGAGACAGCCCCAACCCTCGTGTGCCCCCCGTGATCACTACATTGAGCGGCCGTGCGGGCATATGCAGCAGTGGCTTTTGCGTCAACATCACATGTTCAAGCATATTATTGCTTGGCGGTGCAAACGCTCCTGGCAATATCCAGGCCTTGGTGAGGCCTTCAAGGTCTGCAACTCAAGCAGCAGTGTCCATTGATGGCGCCGTTCTTGTATGTCTCAGCACATGAGTAACCGCCATGCGCCTCGTCTCGGGCATAGCAAAGCAGGCCGCGAGTCCCCTTTGAGGTGCAGCACATGGCTAGCTCCTTTGGATTTCGGCACGTGCCCCCGAACGCAGGAAAGTCGCCACCAGCGATCATTCTGCACTTGCTGCACCTTTCGAGCGTCGAAGAGGCGCTGGGCTGGGCCAGGGTGCCAACCGGAGCGACCAACAAGACTACTAGCACGATGAGTGCCCGCATCTTGGGTCTCCACAGGTCACAGCAAGCCTCCATAGCTTACTGAGCGAACTTGAACATTCAAGTACCATGTGGTAATGCAGTTTAGCGGGTGCACGTGAGCGCTGAAGCAGAATGGGACTGTTGAACCCGTGGATGAGTCCGAGGTGCACGCCGTGTATGCAATGCGCATATTGCACAGCTTGCACATTTCTCATACAGACGCCAAGTGTTTACAGGCAAATGCAGCATCTCATCCGACATCATAGGATTGCAGCTTACATTGCCAACCCGCCATTGATCAACCACGCTTCAGACCGACTGAAGGGGACTCTTGGTCAGAGCCAGTCTTCCATTCCAGCTATGCATCATTTGCTGTTGTGAATGCCCGTAGTAAGTGCGAATACCGCAGCTGCTAGGGGCTTGCCAGGTCACGGCTGCTGTGGTGTATTCAACGAGTAATCCATGTCTGATCATGGGTGTGATCATGACAATTCAGAACATCGAAAGATTGCTGACGCAAAACAGGCAAGGTATACAAAGCCGGACTCCCACTTTTGTGTGGTATGGTATGGGCTGCACTAAGGGTGCTGCTGCTTGATTGGCATGCTCGCTAGCTGAAACAGTTCACATGTTGCCAACACTTCTGCTGCTGGCCTGCTAATGACTCCTGGGCCCTGCAAGGGTCCGCAGGCGGTCCGGCTGGAGCCTGCTAATGGCTCCCAGGCCCTGCAAGGGACCTATCCATGAGTCGGCTTGCGCCACTGGCCACAGCGCTGTCGAGCCCAAGAGAAACCAATCTGTATAATGTAGTGCTTCTTGTGTCCACCCAGACTGCGGGGCAATGGCTTGCCCTCAAAGCCCCGAAAGGCAGCTATGTACATATTGGGGCCTGGGGGGACCACGATGGCTCGGTGAGTACCAGGCACTGCTGGGAAGCCCCAGGCACACCAGTGCCCCTTGTCAGTTGTGAAGTTCATCCAGCGCATGATGGAGTCCCATTGAAGCTCCGCCCTCACGATGACTTCTCCGTTGGAGATGCTGCAGCTCTTTGGCACGTGTGGCCTCTTGGCACCAATCAGGATGCCCTCTCTTTCATGTGATGGCCCATACACCGTTTGTAGGCCTTTCAGCTCTCCTTGGGTATGCCAGAGTCCATCATAGTACCAGGCTTTGTATAGCGTCAGCCGACTGATTGGTCCATATTGTTTGAAGGCCCAGGTCTCGTCATGCCATTTTGCGTCGGAGGCGTTGGGATGGCCATAGAACCCCGAGAAAGAGACCACAGGGTCGGAGTTGGAAGGGGCTGCAGGTGAGTACACAGGTTTGTCAGTGGACGTTGGCGCCTGCCTGCTGTGCACCGAGCACATGAGGTTGAGCATACCTCTGCACTTGGCGCTCGCGCTGTCTGCAACATGACCGTATGCGAGGCAAAGAGTCACCACGACCCAGCGCAACGAAGCGCTAAGGGAGCGCTGCATTATTGTCGTGGGAACTGCTGCAACAGGCACCGGACGACGATCAGCTACCGTTTGCTGGGGTCTTTAAGGGTCTTTAAGGTCACGCACGCGGCGAGTTCTGCTAGGGTTTACCGCTGCAAGCCCAGAATGACAAGCTGTCACCTTTGCCCCTTTAAAGCCATAAGCTTTCACACCACATGTGCATTCACGACATCTGAGCACACGAAACAACATGTCTTGTTCGCACTGGATTGCACAGGCCGAGCACCTGCTTGGTCAAGCCGTCAATGATGCAGATGTCTTGGCACAACACCTGAAAGCAGCTTCTTGTTGTGGCATAGGACCAGATAACGTCTTGTTTCGCCGCATCGAGAATCGCATCAACTGTCAAGAAAACTGGATGGCCGAGGCCAAGTTCCTACTCAACTCTGCCAGCTGCAAGTGTTCAGTGCTGCAGCGCCATCTGAAAGCAGCTGCCCTGTACAGAGTGCCGACCAGCAAGGCCGAGTACAAGAAGTTGCAATGGCGGTTGTCTAATCACTCATTGATGGACAGGCTGCGCAGCGAATTAGACGGCATGCTGAGCCTAGAACTTGCAGCGCTGTGGCATAGCAAAGAGCAGGCCGAACAGCTTGTGTTTGAAGCTGAGTACTTTGAGGTGCCTGAAAATGTGCTGCAAAAAGCACATCTGCTCGACAGCAGGATCAAGGTGGCGGAGGCGCTTGTGACTCTGGCCCCCTTGTTGGCCATGTAACAAATACATCCCGCTTGAAAGAAGGAGCAAAAAATCTCGTCGGCACATACCAATGTCACATCAGCCGCCAGGCAGTACGCCTCCAAACACTGGGTCTGCCATAGTCAGGACCGTGACACCGCCTCCCCCCCTGAACCCAGAGCACGAGACCGTCCACATATCCAACCAGCAGCTGCTCGATCTTTTACAGAGCGACGCCAGTCTATCACCCGACACGAAAGCTCAATACATTGGTGCCCTGTCGCGCATCGTGCTCGGAACTGCGGGCCGGAAGGGGAAGTCTGCGACTGAGCCACTCATACCCAATAGCTCCCTCGTCTGGGTCATCACTCATCCAGAGCAGGCCATAGAGCTCATGCGCGCAGAGCTCGCAAGGCGCGGTGCACTGAGTGCCCACAACATACACAACTACATACAACCCGTTCGTGCCGTGCTGAGCCGGCACCCTAAACTGAAAAAGCTGCAGGCTGTGCGCGATGCTTGGACACATGCTTCGACAGAACTGTCTGTCACGCCACTACGAGAGCAGGCAAAATCGAATGAGCCGACAGAGCGGCAGCTGGCAGGCTTTGTGCCTTACGAAACGATAGTTGCCAAGTGGGAGCAACTGTGCAGGGACGACCCAGGCTCGCGTGACTGCTTGCTTGTTGGACTCATAGCGCTTGCGAGCGAGGGAATGTATCCTCAGCGTGTGGACTATGGCAAAGTGCGCATTCTCAAGGGTGAAGGGCCACCAGACACCTACAAAGGCAATTACCTTGTGCTGTCCAACGACGGGACTGGTTACATCTGCTTGAATGAATACAAGACAGCTAAGAAGTATGGTTGTCAGCGCTTCACCCTGCCAAAGCAGTATGTGGACATGCTCACAATCAGCCTGCAAAAAGATCCAAGGTCATGGCTGTTCTGCATGAAGCAGGGCAACGTGCCTTACGACAAGTCCAACTCTTTTGGGCGCAATGCCAACAACAGATTCAGGGAACTGTTCCACAAGGCTCTGACCTTCTCCGGCGCTCGCCATGCTTTCATTACATACTTGCACCACAGCGAAGCTTGGATTAGAATGAGCGACAGAGAGCGAGAAGCTGTGTCCAACAAGATGGCTCACAGCTATGCCATGGCATGTCGTTACAGATTTGTGCCTCAGGCTGTTGATGCAGATACAGTCGTGGAACTGGTTTAGGCTTTTCTCCTTGGTCAAAAACAACAAGGCACTTGAACCCCGCTGCCTTCTCCTGTGTGTATGGAGTACAAGCATGTCCAACTACTCTGCAACCGTGACTGGTTGCAACGAGTTTAACATCTGTGTCCGAAATGGCGCTTTGCTCGAAGTCAGTTGCAGGGTACCCACCCACAAGCGCCTGACCGTGTCTCACAATGCGGAGGGTCCATTCGTGAAGGCTTTGCCCTTAGGTGGCGTGCATGGGACCTTGCAGAATGTGCCAGTCAAAAACATGCTTGCATTTGCTGTCAGGAACACACTCGCAGATGGCGATCTCTTGACAGAATCCTGGTTTTTGGGGAAGGCCGGCCAGCACATCAGCATTGCATTTGCTGACGGCAATGCTGCTTGTCTCTCGCCCAGCAACCTGGTCATCGCGAAAAAGTGCGCGCTTGATGTGCCAAGGCCTCAGTTGCCGAGTCTGTGCTTTGCTAAGCATGGACACCACACGATATGTGGAAACCCTGTGCCAGCAGAGTACCATACATGCACACAGCACAGAGACCATGAAGAAACCGCAAAGACGGCACACAGAGTTGCGCAGCTGTGTTTATTTAGAAGTTGGCTTTTTGAGAGGAAGCGCAAGGTGACGCTGGGTCACAGTGGTCCGCACGATGTATATTGTCGAGCGGCTGAGCAGTGTACAGTCTGCACCGAGCGCAAGCATGCTGAAGTCGAAGAAGAGGCCAACAGGCTTGGCAGAGCCAGATTTAACTACGCGATCTTCTGCATGTTTGCTTTGTTGGAGCCACGTATCCGTGTGTCTGCCACCGTGCCAGACAGATTTGCTGGCAAATGCCTTGCCTTTGACAGAGGGCCAAAGCTGTGCCTGAAACCTGTGTGGCAAGATCGCTTGATATGCCCGCATCATATTATCGCCAACTCCCACAACACAAAATACTACGACCTGGAGCAGGCTGTCAGGCATCACTTGGCATGCTATGCATTGGCGCAGCAAGGCAGCAGCACGATACCTAGAAGATTGGTGGGCAATGCGTTTCTCGATGTAGCGAAGTTTTTGGAGCTTGCTGGATTGTAGGCTTTGGCAACTTGCAACCCAAACAAGCCCGTGCGCTTAAAGGCTTCAAATTTTGGCTAATGATATCTTAACTCAAAATGCTGAAACTCCTCGCCATGGTCCCCATGTTGATGTCGTCTGTGGTCTCTGGGGCTTCTCCCCTATGCTCCGCAATTGTCGCTGCAGGAAGCCAATGCGGTGGACGTGCATATTGTCTCAACATGTTCAGCAATGCCTTCTCGACCTGTCGAAATTCCATTGCTCCATGGCCAGACGTATGCTGCCCTCAAGGCACGCAATGCACCCGGGTATCGGATTCTTTTTGGACTTGCCAGATGTCATCCTTTGCTCCCGTAAAAACACCCATGCCGACTTCTGCTAATCCCGTGGCCAGCAACCCAACACCGACTCCCGCTTACCGCACTGTCAACAGCCCAACACCACCAATAACTAACCCCATACCCCCATCAATTTCCCCAGCCCCTTCCGCTCTCGCAGATTGGAAGTCGGCAATCCTGACATGTTACAACCAGAAGCGGGCCCTGCACCGAGCACCGCCGCTCACCTGGAGCGACACCATATCACAGACCGCCCAGTCATGGTCAGACAGATGCGTGTTTCAGCACTCTGGAACACCGCATCTTGGCGAAAACTTATTTTGGTCCTCATCCACGCAAGTTAGCAAGTCGGATGCACTCAAGCAGGCATGTGAAGCCTGGTATGCCGAGATCCGCGATTACGACTTTGCCAACCCTGGGTTCAGTGCGTCTACAGGCCATGCTTCAGCAATTCTATGGGTCTCCACACAACAGTTAGGCTGTGGTGTTACTACATGTGGAGCCAACGCAGCCATGCCTGGCGTAGTAGTCGTTTGTAATATGTATCCACCAGGAAATGTACAGGGTCAGTTTGCAACCAACGTCCTACCGTGAAAAGTGACTGCAGTGCGCCACCAGTCTAGCAGTCAGCGACCAATGTTTCACTCTGACCACTCAAGTCTTGTGAAATCGGTAAATTACGTAACTAGTGTCACTACGGCGCAAAAACTCCAGGGGCAGGCCCATCTCTTTTGCGAATGCGTCGACGGCTGCAGTGACGCTAGGCCAGCACGAGTTATAGTCATCACCCACCAGCTGGCCACCCGGCCTTATCTTCTTCCACCAAAACCGGAGGTCATCTAGGCATGCCTGGTACGAGTGATCTCCATCAACAAACACGGCATCCAATGATTCATCTGGAATCTCCTGCCCTGTCACGGACAGAGAGGGCATCCTGAGAAATGTGCAGCGCCCAGCCGCCACATATGGTGCTATGCTTTGCTTGATTTTTTCGTAGAGAGCATCGAAACCACCGTGTGCGTTGATGTCATTCGCAAACTCGTCAGCATACGATCGCATTGGGTCGATCATGTACAAGTGCTCGACGTCTGTGTTGCGCAATACTTCCAATGAATGCTGACCATACCCTACGCCTACTTCGGCACAGCGCTTGAAGTTGTGCTTGCGGATAACGTCTGAGAATACACCATAATAAAGACCGCTCCATCCTTTCTTGGTGAGGACCTTTTCAACCTCTGTTTGGTAGTGCAAGTCCATTTGTTGAGAGGAGACTGATAAGATTCTTGTCAAGTTGACCGCATTCGATTGCACGTATCCAACATCGACAAGGCTCGGGCAACCAGGCACTTTCACAAGAATGATTACATCACGGAGTACGAAGGCTACCAGATATTGTGGAAGCGTGCACTGATGTACCGTGCAAACCCGCCAGTCATGACAGTGTCTGTCTCAGGGGTCTGATGCTCATTGCTCGACTGGTGCCGCTGGCGTTTTGGCTCTGGCTCTGGGGTTGACTGGTCGCTGCTTGGCTGTTGACGCCGTTTGATCCTGATGCGGAACTTGGACTCTGGCTCTGGCTGTTGCTGCTCTTCAGTAGCCGCTCGGCTGTTCGCTGCCTCTGCTGATGCTGATGAAGACTGCCGGTTGTCCCTAGCCCACACTTTCAAAGCTGTTGCCTGCTGTGTTGTCAGCCACATGTCATCTTTTGATGCACCCTTCGGCGTTCTCTTCTTGGGTGCAGCCCTGTCAATAGCCTCTTGCAGTACCTTATCCTGTTCCTGCTCGTCCTGCACGCAGATACAACCTGTCAGTTCCGCACAAACAGCAAGGAAACAGCAGCAAAACAGCATGGCCGTACCTCACCTTGCACTCATCAAGGCAGATTGCCAGCTGCGCTGCTGCCTTTGGATCCATGCGTGGCAGTTCTGGCCTGACCAAATACTTCTGCAGATACATCTCGCAGGAGCGGATGGCTGCATGCACGTTCTTGTAAGTCCCTGCATCACCGCAAACAGAGTTACGCGCCAAAGCCCGGACTGCAGTCGACCACGAACAGAGGACAGCAAACGCACCTGGGCTGCAAGCTTCCACAAAAGCTTTGAAGTCTGGATAGCCGTAAGCCTCCATACGGGCTGCCTGTGTGCCCAAGGACTTCATGTGGAAGTACACAAGATAGTACTGCACGTGCTTATGCAGAAAGCTTTGCCCTTCGTTCAATCTATTAAGGTCCTCGCTTTCTTGCGGGTTGCTACTCATTAAGTCTTTGCGCTGCTCCTTAGTCGAGGCAGTCACGATTCTTCTGCCCTTTCGCAGACCAGCAGTCATGGCCAACTGCAGAGCCCGATCCTCTCGAGCCAGCGAATTTAGAACGTAAGTGTCGACCTCATTTGCGCTCTGGAACTCCAGTACGGGAGCAAGCTTGCTGTAAAGAGTGTCCATCTTGTTCACCAGGTCACGGACAACGAGGCAATAGACGCGGTCTGCTCAAGTGACTTGCACAGTGCTATGCATACGGATATAAGGACTTCAACGAAAGCCATGTTTGTCCGGTCACCTTCCCTGACCTGCTGAGCCGTGGAGCCTAAACCCCGCAGCAGGCAATCCTCACGTAAGGGCCCAGCAAGCGAGCAAGCGAGCAAGCGAGCGAAGCCCACGTGATGACTCCGCAACGAGTTGCCGAGCCAAGCCAGGCCAAGCGGCTGAGCCAGAATACAACACGGGGGCCCCTGTTCACTTGGCTTGAGATGTCCCAACCTGCACGGTTCCAGCGGATCCAGTGGCACACTGAAGGTTTGTTGTCTTCAGCTCTGAGGTCCCCATATTGCTTGTGGCCAGTTGCTTGGTCTTGGCTGCTGTTTGCAAGCCTCCCAATACCAAGATTGTATCGGCTTTTGCACGCATTCGAGGGCCGTGTGGTTGGTCTTTTTTGACTATGGTGAAAGGCATTTGTTTTGACGACACAAATAAGTTTGCAGAGAATGCCAGCGATACCATAGAAAAGTAGACAACCACATGCGGGCTCTGTGTACTTGCTTGTTTCAGCAAGCATGGTGACTGCGTACAGTGCAGCGGAGCGGTCGCGCGCGGTTCAAGAACTTGCTGTGATCAAACGCACGGGCAGCTTGTCCACTTTTGCTGGAGCAAGGGTGTAAGGTCTCAACAAGTTCCATAGCAACACATGACATCAACAGAGGGCGCGTTGGCTGCAAGGTCTGTGCCCAGTTTGAGCCAAATGTTGGAGCTTGTGAGAAACACTTGTCGTGCACTTACTAATGAACCATAAGATGTTGAGGCAGGAAAGCCTGCGGGTTCTGTCGGCAAGCCTACGATGTATATGTAGACACCCGTGCTGGGTATGCCCGTGTCATAACCTTCCTTCTTGCGATACTGGACGTAGACGACCTCTCGTGGTGATGTGATCTTGAGGTAAGAGGCTGACTGCGCATCCGAAACAGCGAGGCCCTTCACAATTGTCCATTTGTTGATCGGCATACTTGCTGTGCTGAGTTGCGCCGCCGGCCGTGACCAGTGAAGCTGGTCAATGTGTGCAGCATTGAAGCACCTCACATTGCAGCACAGCGACATTGGATCACTGAGATCGCCGTATTCCATGCCCGGCGTATGTGCATGGTTTAAGCCCAGATTGTGAGCAAGCTCATGCAAATATGTCATGCTCTGCGCCCAGTTCTCCCCAGCTATCCACGCCCGGCATCTCTCTCTTTTCAAAGCACAGCCTACATAAGCCGTTCCACTAAAGTTGCATGCCCCAAGGTTTTGAGGCATCACATACAGTCTGTGTGTGTATGCAGCAGGCTGGATTCCCTGAGTCGTGCTCAACCATTCATCTGCTGTGTCGGCCCATCCCTGGAAATCACAAACCGCGACATTTGAACATGGCACTGGCACAGCATGTGCAAGGACATGGACGTCTCGTGCCGTGAACTGGATATGGTTGTTTGAACATGTTTGGAACATGTTTTGTACGGAAAACGTGCCGGTACCGAATAATGTTGGCATCAAGGCGGCAGCATCGGTGCTCGGTGGCAACCCACACACAGACATTGGAATAATGAGCACATTGAACACATATGTTGGTACGAGTGCAGCCTGCATTGCAGTTGGGGTGACCCAATCCAGCAAAGCTTCAAGTGAGGTGTGGGAGCGGTGAGCAGGTCGCCGATCCTGGTCTCGGATTGATTTTCAGCAGCCTCCGCCCAAAAGTCTTGAAAATCGCCTGGGGTCGTAGTGCGAGTCCCCCCTCCCGTCGGTTGCTGTGCAGACATTCAGTACTTTTTCAACAGCTCTGCATGCAGACTCTCCACCTTTCTGTCAATTTTCCTCAAATCCTCTTGGAGCTCATCCACCGACCTTTCTATGTCGTGTCTTGCGGCAACCAGCTTGACAAATTTGGTCAGCTCTCGGTGCATGTTTGTGCATTTTGTTTCCAGGTCTGTGTAGGCTTGTTTTGGGGTCAGGCCACGAACATCACTGCGAAAGCGCTCAAACTCGGGTTGATATACTTTCCTAACAAAGTTCCGCGGAGGCAATGATGGTGGTGATGGAAACGCCAACAAAACATCGTCGACCCTCGCTCGTTTTGACCTGCTCGGTCGTGTTGTCATTATACATTGCTCACATAAAAGTGCCACTAGCTGCCAAAGCGACATGCGTTCAGCTGACGCAAATTTTGTTTCGGGCAATCAACAGATGGCAGCAAACACGACGATTGTGCACGCCACGACCGCAGACAGTGGTGATACAAGCCAGCCTCACTTCCATGCTGGGCCACCAGCAGATTCTGAAGAGACCTGCAATGAGAGCGCCCCACACAACGTGGCAGCAAACTCATCCATTGTGCACGCCACCACCACAGACGGCAACAAGGTCGCGTTTGATGCGAGGCAGCTTCGCTTCAGTCTCGGTCAACCCGTAGATGAAGAGACTTTCAAGAAGAGGTATGCAGCACAAGGACTGACCACACCAAATGTTGTCAACCTTCGAGATCTGGCTCGCATGCGCATGCGCTCAAAGCTGAACCAAATGCAGCAAATGCGCAAGCACGTGCCCGTTCACAAGGCTTGATTTGGTTATGCGAGGGAGCTATCCCGTGGGTACGACAGGGTTGTGGGATTCGCAATTTGATCCACTGGATTGACTGCTGTAGCCTCCTATCGAACGAACAACGGATCACATATGTGCCCAGTGGTTGCCCATCAAGATGGGATCATATCTACGTCCCCGCCCTCCACTTTGTCCTTGTCGTCCTCCATTTCGACGTCGTCGTCCTCCACAAGGACGCCGGTGATCCGATTCATTAATCTCTTGATCCAAAGAAGGTCATTCACCTTTTTTTGGTCGTCAGCACTCGGTAATAGATGTGACTTTACGCGTTTGCTCGCGGCCAGCGCTTGAGCGACTAGTGGCTCCAGCCCTAGCTGTCTGTACCTGTCGGAAGCGGCTGCCTCTGCCTCACCGATTGCCTGAACCTGTGGACCTTGTATCTCATATAACTTGTTCACGATTGGTTGGAGTTCTCTTGCGCGAGATTTCAGCACTTCTAGAATCGCTGTCTTTGCGTTATCGCTGGCTTCAGCCGAATCCAATAGCATTTGTGTTATGACTTCCAGTTTCTTGCCTGGCGCTGACTTCCTTTGTGCTTCCGCTCCAAGGACCGCAATTGCTGTGCTCATAGCTGCGCTCTTAGCAGCTTCTTGAATTTGCGGCAGACTTTGTGTTGAGGTCGAAAGATTGGTGACTTGTGCTTGCAGTTGCGAAAATGCCTTTGCCGCATTTTGCAATTGACTTTGTGTTGAGGCCGAAAGACTGTTGACTTGTGCTCGCAGATCCGTAATTTGTGGCAAACGGTTCTCAAGCGATTTGATTTTTGTTTGCAATTGCGCCAGTTTTTGCGCACGCGGCTCATCTTGTCCTTGAACATAGGTCGCCACCTGGTCGATTTTGGTTTTCAAGTTCGCCAGATTATGTGCTCGCAATTGCGCCATTAATGTGGCCTCTCTTTGCGTCAATGTATTTGCAATATGTTGATTGACCAACTCTTTGACTTGCAGGTCTCTTTTTGTCTTGTCGCGCCAAGCGGTTAAGTTTTTGGCTGCCTTCTCCAGTTGAGGCATCTCACGAAGCAACGTCTCGTCATAAGATCCTTTTAGGATCTCATTCAGTATTACTTGGGTGTTTTTTTCTAGGTGGCTGTACCACGGCACGCCCGAACTCATATTCAGTACAACAAGGCATACAAAATAATCTACAGGCATGTTGGTGCGATGGGCACGATGTCCATTGTGTTGCAAGGGGGCTAAGTCCTTCGTGGAGTCAAGTGCCTATTCGTTCTCTTGCTGGGTCGTACACTTCCCGGGCCATACTCTGGTAAACTGGATAGCTTGACGTCCAGCCGTTTGACTGCTGGAATCAGCAGTCGGACTTTCGATTCCAGGTCATCAAGTCTGGTAGCGAGCAAGTTTTCTCGTGTGTCCCTGATCCACTCCTTCAAGCTGTTGTATGCAGACACCAAAGAATTCAACTCCATTGTTTCTAATCGGGCAATACGTCCCTTTACGACATCACGCAACACGTTTCCCTCTTTAAGCTCCTCTATGGGTAGTTGTATCTTGATTCTTTTTTTTGTCCCTTTTCCAGTGACTTCCATCTGACTGACGCACATTTTTTATTTCAAGCACTTTGGATGTACTCGGCTGGTCGTAAAGCCTGTGTGGTGCCAAAATGCAAAGTGCCCCAGGTGTAGTTGAAGGTGGATGCCGAGTACAAACGGAGGTGGCGAGGCTCAACAATGGAGAGGAAAAAAGGAAAAGTCGCCAGCACGGGCTCGCACGAGTTGTTGATCTGCCGATATCAGATCAACAACTTCTGTCAGGGGTGGGATTCGAAGTCACTTGTGATGCTTCTTTACAAGACTAGCCAACAGCAATGTCATCACTGCCAAGCAACAGCTTCAATCGCCAAGTGGGTGGCACTGGCACTACAACGACGACTTTGTGTGCGCTTGGCCATGCAGCTGTGATTGATCTGAGTCTCCGTCGAGCATCTGGGGACTACTGCCAAGTGAAAAGCAAAGAGGGTAGATGGGAGATGTTACATAGATGGCTTGTCCAAAATGTTCAACAGAGGGACATCCCAGATGGTTGCGTGGTGCACCACAAAAATGGGGATCGCTGCGACAACAGGCTGGCAAACTTGGAGGTTGTCACGTACGCTGCCAACGCACAAGCCAAAGCCAAGAAAGCCAATAGTAGCTCACGGTTTTTTGGAGTCAGCGCTGCTGCTAACAACAAGTGGCAGGCATTTTGTGGAAGATGGTTGGGCTTTTCTGATTCCGAAGAGGCAGCCGCGGCCGCATACGATAGAGCAGCGCTTGCAGCTTATGGTGAGCATGCCAAGGTTAATGGTGTCCTTTCGAGTGAAGAAACGTCTCTCATACTGGCCAATCCCGATCTGTTTATCCGCGCGAGAGAGCCGACAGCTAGAGCACGATACTACATCGATAGAGCCAGATCTGCTCTAGCAGACCCAGGACGCGTTTTGGGGCCAATGCTCACAGACCGAGAGGGTCGTGCTTGCATGATGTTAGGCGGTGACAAGGCTAATGAACAAGTGACCTTTGTGAGCAAAAACACATGGCCCAAGGTTGCCATGTATCGTTGGCAGTTGAGCGGTAATGGTTACGTCCAAGGCAAAGTGCTCACTGCTGATAACAAGTGGCGGATGGTTTTGTTGCATAGGTATATCATGGGCTGTACCGTCGGAGACAAACGCATAGTGGACCACATAGATGGCAACAAGTTGAACAACCATGAAGCCAATCTGCGGTTTGTCACAGCCAGTGAGAATGCGCGCAACCGGCCATCAAAGCCAGGTTCGAGTTCGGTGCACAAAGGTGTTACATGGATCCAAAGCCGAAACAAATGGTGGGCTCATCTGCAAATAGATGGCAAGCACAAGCACATTGGCTACTTCGATGTCGAACTCGAAGCAGCGAATGCGTATAGGCGCCGTGTAGCCGAACTAGAAGCTCGCACCAACGCTAGGTCCCTGCTAGGATCGACATTTGCCAGGCTGTTGATTGACACAGCCACATAGGTTGCATGCCTTCAGGCTTCAGCAGCTTCTTTGCTCTGTCGGTGTGAAGCGACAAAGGCTTTCCATGCCTCTGACTGACTGCGAACAAACTTCCTGGCGAATGAGATGACTCCCATGAGCTCCTGCAAGTCATTTCAACAGTTTGTCAGGGTGTGAGGCAGCTCATCAGGACCCAACAAACGGCTCGGCAAGGTAGCTCACCGTGATCTGCTTGTCCTTGTCCGCCAGATCTCGTTCAAGTTTGGCAGCATTTGCCCTCAAAGCTTCTATTCGATCTCCTCTGGTGCGTAGCATCTGGTAGATTGCCAACTGGCTGCTGGTCACCAGCATGTTGCTGTCACGAGTGGTGGATGGACTGACTGTTTGACATGCTATGCTGCTGGCAGTGAGGACCTGCGGCATGCAAACAGCTTGGTTGTGAGCGGAGAGATGCCCATGGGTGAGTTGCACGACTGCTGTAGACAACCTACCCGTTGCTTGTGTGCGTCCACTGTCTCCTTGCTGAGCATCAGCAGGGCTTCCGCTGCTGCGTCGACGTGTTTCGTGTCGGCGACAGCGGGTCTCTTGGCAGGGCTGCTGCTTGCCTCGGTTGCAGGCCGCTTGAGGTTGGTTACACCGACTCCTGCAAACAAAGTTGCTCGCGTGACTCGACCTACTGCTTGCGTGCGTGGGATGGCAAAGCTGCAGGCAGAGTGCTCACCATGCACAGCCT
The DNA here is from genome assembly GCA_002588565.1 of Coelastrella sp. UTEX B 3026. Taxonomy (NCBI): domain Eukaryota; kingdom Viridiplantae; phylum Chlorophyta; class Chlorophyceae; order Sphaeropleales; family Scenedesmaceae; genus Coelastrella; species Coelastrella sp. UTEX B 3026. Next base: position 189,861 of record NSMO01014316.1, on the reverse strand, counting down.
GTAGCTTGCGCACAAACTTGCATCTGTTTGTTTCTTGCCAGGCCTCAGGCCCTGTCCAGCAATACTTCCACAAAACCCCTCCATCTTTGCGCATACTGCCTTGAATCAACACATTAGAAAGCACACTAGGTGCAAGCTTGAGGTCCTTCATGCATACGCAGATGTTGTCCGCATGATGAGATATTCTGTCTTGTGCGAGTTTCTGCTGTGCAGCAGTCCATGCCTTGCTGCCTGGCGGGAGTTTGATTGTGACCTGCATGATTGCTGCTGATTGACTCATTGGTAGCTTGGTGTGTACTTATATACTGCGGCCACTGCAGTAACATTGTTACATAGGTCAGCAGGACCGTTGGTATTCCACCAGGTCGACCTGAACTCACTGGGGAGCTGGCGGTCCAGACGATGGGCCATCCGCTACAGGAGCAGGGCCAGGAGCATCCGGTGGAGCAGGTGGGCCGGATGATGGGCCATCCGCTACAGGAGCAGGGCCAGGAGCATCCGGTGGAGCAGGTGGGCCGGATGATGGGCCATCCGCTACAGGAGCAGTGCCAGGAGCATCCGGTGGAGCAGGTGGGCCGGACGATGGGCCATCCGCTACAGGAGCAGGGCCAGGAGCATCCGGTGGAGCAGGTGGGCCGGATGATGGGCCATCCGCTACAGGAGCAGGGCCAGGAGCATCCGGTGGAGCAGGTGGGCCGGATGATGGGCCATCCGCTACAGGAGCAGTACCGGAGGAAGTGGGCTGAGTATTTCGCCTTCGCCGGCTGGGTGGGTAGCCTGGCTGATGGGTGGAATCCGATCGAGTATCATCAGCTTGCTGGCTAGAAAGCGGTTGAGAACTGGCTGTTTGCTGGTTGGCAGCGTCAGCCTGTGAGTCCGGTCCTGGCGACATGACGGGACTATATCACGAGAAAAAAGTTTTTGAACGAGGCGTACAAGTAAATGTCGTTCTGTCATGGGCGTCTGATATGATGTAATATAGTATCATCTCAGTCCAGACGGAGACCTATGGCGATTGACCGACCCGTGTTTGCCGCCCAGCTGTTCTTCAGCAGTGCTGTGATGTCTTTTTGCATCTTCATGCTGGCCCGTACTGAGAATCCCACCACTTACTCTGTGTTCCTGCCCATACTGACAAGCATATTAGGCAGTTGGCTGCCTAGTCCGTACTCCTCCAAACGAACATCAGAGACGCGAGCGCAACCGCAAACGGATGTGAGCGTAGAGCATATGAATGTCGTGGATGCCAGGTGCCCATTGATCGGTCCTGAGGACAACGTGTGAAGAGCCGGTTGCAATGTTGGGTAGTGGCTTACATGCGTTGCGCAATTGGATCAGCGGGGTGTCCACTTGTTCCCAAGCAAGGAGACTGTGTTTCACTACAATGCCAAACAAACCTCAAACAAACAAGCTGTAGGTGACATTGCATACACCAGAGAATACGCGACTGGGTGAAGCACGCAATGAAAGCGCTGCGCTGCTGCGAGAACCAGCATCAGTGGCAACAACACTAAGGGCAGCTCAGTTGCGATCACTTGCACAAGGAAAAGCCAAGATGCATATGCAGCGCCTTTGGTGCTGCTTCAACCCATGCTGCACCGTAGCTCGCCGGTGGACCAAGCACACGCACAGATTTCCGGTGCTACCTGCTGCCCTGCCAGACACATCCGTCTTTCTTTGACTCCGACTCAGATCTGCACCCAGACTGCAGTAAGTACAATCCACTCAAACTAATTTCTGAACAATACAATACCATGGGCATTTCTTTGAGACTACTGATGGGCGCTAGTGCAGTGCTTGTCGTGGTTGTCGTGCTTGTGTGTGTGATAGTCTATTCCAAGCGCAAGAAAACCCCCGGCACGGGCACGGGCACGGGGACGGGCACGGGGACAGCAACGCCCTTCGCCACCGTCACATATAGATGCGAGGACACGTCGGACGACGGTCTTTGGGATAATTCACGACAACCCCTGCCACTCTACCTACCTGGTTTTGCCTACGTATCAAACACTCCGTTTACACAGTACCTGACCACATGCAAGTATTTTACGATCGATGATGGGCCACCCCTGACCGTCGTGCAGCGATGGCCAGCTGAGTGGTTCAACAAGGACGTGATCAAGTACGGTCCATCGAAGGTTGCCTTCCAATCCTTCAAAGATCACGTCTGGAAGTTCTACAACTGACCGACTGCAGTGCGTGCCAGCCAGCCAACAAGAATCATCACGGTACTTTGCTGGTACCCACGTGGTTTGTGTCGTGCCTGTGGAGATGGCTTACCGCTTGATACACAATCATAGCGAATCACTAGGTCTTCAAACTTAGATGACAATCGGTGAGGACAGCAAAACACATGTTTGCAGCGGCGGAGTTTTTTCCAGCAAAACTGCCACACAGGAATGGTTTGGTTCGTGTTTGGGATCACAACGGCGGCGGCCGCACCAATTTTATAGGGGGCCATAGAAAAAGCCATGGCTCGCAGGGCTCTGGACCCTGTCAGGATGAAGTGCCCGGGCTGCAACAGGTACGACCTTGCAGGAGCCACCTGGACCGAGCTGCGCAACCATTGGAAGGTCCATCGCTTCCCGATGCCGGGGGTCGACGAGCTCACGCAGCTGCGGAAGCGCTGCTACACCGCCGCCGACTTTCAGTCCGCACTGCGAACCTTTTTCTACGCCCTGAAGCGGCACGGCTACGAGCCTCGTGTCGACTCCCCGCCGCCCCCACTCCCGGCCCTGCGCGAGACCGCGCCGAACATCACCGGCTCGCTGCTCGACTACCTGGCCCATGTCGATGCCGTCGGCGCAGGCAGTGCGCTGGAGCAAGAGTTTGTGCAGCGCCTGCGCGCCGAGTTCACGCAGAACCTCCGGAGCGGCGCCCCGCACGCTTTCCAGCAAGCCCTGGCATCATCGTGGGCCTCTTTCCACAGTGAACACCTGGCCACCAACGCCCCGCAGCGGGCGCTGAACAAGCTGGCGCACTTGATCGGCAGGTTCGGGGACGGGGTGGAATGGAGAGTGTCGGCGGACGGCCCGGCCCATGTCACCAACATCCACGGGCTGCCACGCGCAGGCCAGGCGCCCGTGCCTTCGGGCAGAGCTCCCTTTCCTTCGGAGATAGCAGCAAACCTGATGCAGCACCCCTTCCCGGTGTGATGCAAGAGCTTGAGCATTGACAACGGCCCCCGCTAGCCAAAGCTGCTGACCCCGCTGGCCAAGGCGCAGACCCGTGCAGAGACCCCGCTAGCCAAGGTGCAGACCCTTGCAGACTCCACAAACCCAGTTGCAGACCCCGCTAGCCAAGGTGCAGACCCCTTTGGAGGTTGCCCGTGCTGGCTGGCAGTAGGTTCAAGGAGGTGAATTTTCTCGGCCCGGAAAACTCACAAATCTCAAAGAGCGATCTGCTTGGTCAAGACTGCTTGATTGAAAAAATCGTCTCCTTTGGCATTACCACCATTGCCGTGCCAAATGAGCGGGTGAGTGCCCGTCGACCTGTTTTGTAAGGATGACGGGTTCAGGTCGTGATGTGCAAGGAACAAACTCTGGAACAGAGTGCATTGTGTATCCAATTTGACTTTGGTTGGTTCACCTTGGTACGCAAGGTACAACTGTGTGTAGTAACGCTGGTCGTCGACGGTATGGTCCAATTCCATGCTGTTCGCCTCTGGCGTCGATAGCAACCACAAAAGGTCCTGGACGCTACCAATTATGCCTCCACTGTTGAGAAATTTGTAAGTGCTAGATTCTTCCGAGAACGTGTGATACCGCTGCGAAACAGAAGGATCTGGCCAGCAATTCTTCTCGGCCGAAAAGAGCACCTTACAGTGTGCCTCTTGAAACCTACTCACCACCTCTTCCGGGCGTCCCAGCACCCTCACATCGTGCGCGTCCGTGAACAAGACAATGGTTGTTCTGTTGTCACACTGTGATGCCAGGTCTTCAAGGAACTCCTTCAGCAGCATGATTTTGACGCCATGGCCTATCCCCTGACCTATCTGCATGCCTGGGGTACTTAATACATGGAACTTGTCACCCCATCCGAGTATGTGAGCATCTTGTATCATCTGTTTCAAAACACGGTTGGTCATGTCATTTGAGACGACACAGTGGTGTATGGTTACCGCAGGCGATTCTGCGGAGAGCGTCGTCTCCACAGCGGCTGCTTCAGAAGCCAGAGCGCATATCTTCGATACATGATGCCGGGCATCCATCACACAACTGGCCTGGCCTGATGCGGTACCTGTCGTCTGCCAATGTTGTTCGAGAAAGGCAGGTGTCACCACTGTCCAAGTGTCCACCTCGACAAGGGGCAGACCGCTTTTCTTCCAGTGGTCTGCCCAACATCCATTCCTTACTATGGGGATGACTCCAAGATACTGACACTCCCAAAAGCGGTGGGTATCTATTCCCACGCCCGCTGGGCAGAAGCAGTATTTGAATGTCGCAAGGTGGTCTAAGTATTGCTGGTATGTGAGCTGTTGGTCCTGCCAGGGATAGTACGTGGTCATCTGTTTCAGAGGACGGCGTACAGTGGGGTTGGTTTTGATATCGCACCCCAAATAAGCCAGCTTACGCTTCACTGTGCCTTTGGAGCCTGCGATTGCACGTGCAAGTGCTGCCATGTCCCCATGGGGCCAACCGCTGTTGGCAATGCCCATTGGAATGGGGTGCAAGCGGGGGTGACAGATGTCGAGGTTCTCTGCAAACCAGGCCACCATATTAGGCGCACCTTCAACATGGCTCAGGTAGGAGTCGTCGACGTTGGTGTCGGAATTGTGGGACACAAGAACAAACCTTTGATGCGGTGGTTTGTGTTCCGTGAAAAACTTATGCACCTGCGTGCCGAACACAATATACAGAAGAATGCCGTTATGCCAGCGCACCTGCATCATGGTTGCGGCCTTGTCGCCTATGCATTTGTATATGCGGTTTGCAAGCAGGTAATGCAGAAACACCTCTCCAGACATAAGTGAGTTGCAAGGGGGCTCACTGAGGAGGGTTGGAAGCTCATGCAATGTGTGTGTGAGCAGCCCAGAGCGCGAGAAGATGGCTTTGTCGTGATCTTCGCAGACAAGTGTGAGATTGCCGGTTTTTGTGGCCGATATCAAGCTAGGCACAGCCAAAGGAGACAGGCGGTCCTTGTCAAGGAAGCCGATCAGTTTGGGAGCGTCAGGGTCCAGAACAATCCTTGGTGGAGAAGTGAGCAGCTCGTAAATGACATCCACACGCTGGCCTTGCGTTCTTGCCGCCGCTTTGGGATCGACAGACCAAGAGCAGTTCTCATGCGATATGTGCAAGGGGGCCTGAGCGGCACTATGCATCAACGCTCGAAGAGGCACCCAGCCCCGCTGCACATGTTCAGTCCGCCAGTTCCGGAGAAGTAAGTGAGTCATCCACTTGTTGTGCTCGTGAAATTTATGGACCATGGTGGGACGCATGGGTGGTACGCGCAGCCGGACGCAATATGACAGCGAGCGCCGCTTGCAGCCACTGGAAGCAGCAGGTCTAAGAGCTTGCAACGAACTGCTCAGGAGGATGGAAAGCAACATTTCAATGCACAGGATCACGACAAAGTTTTCCAGGTCTCCCTCGCAGGTTTATCTATTGCAATGATTATGTGGAAAGAGCCAAACGCTACCATGACTTATCCCAAGAAACCGCCAAAGTCATTCTGCTCACTGCCCATGGTGCTGCCTGCATTTTGGCTGCGTCCGTACTTGCGTGAGATGTTCGAGGCCGATTTAGCTAGTGCGTTGAATTCACGGGAATGCGATAAGATTGCATTTAATCCGCTCGACGGGTTCTCTTGTGCCGGCTGCAAGATCCCGTAGGCAGACCGCTGACCATTAGTTGGAGCGCTTGCAAAGGACCCGGAAATGACAACGGGCGCCCAGGGTCCAGACGATACTGAAGACCTTGCCAAGACCGAATCGGAGTGTCCCTGCCGCCTGGTCTGTGGTGGCACGGCCCTTAGCGGCAACACATACCAGGCGTTGGCCATTTCACGAACCAAGGACAAACGCTGGAACCCAAACACATGGTCAAGGGTGTGGTCGACCAGTGCCATGCGACTGCCCGTCGCTGTGTAGGGCGAAGACTCGACGAATAAGTGGGTGCAGACCTGCTGGGTCTGATCAAAACTTATCGCCTCATGAATGCAACGGTCGATCAAGAAACGGTAAACCATATTGCGCTGTGGGCCGCCATGCACACACAGCAATTCAATCTCCCAGGCTGTGCCCGATGCTATGGCATCTCTGCAGCTCTGCACCTCGGTTGCAGGAATATCGGCACTCAGTGCATCGAAGGGTGTGCTCGGGTTTGTGCCGGACCTTCTGAGTCGAGCCGGGTTCATCGCTCCGATCATGGCAACACCAACAATGGCTTGCTCGTTTACGTTTCTCACAATGAACATGTGCTGTCCACGGCCACCTACATACTGCGACGCCTCCTCAGCCTTCTTCCCACCACCACCAAACATCTTTCTCAACCAATTGCCGCTTTTGGATGTGTCATCTGGTTCGCTCTGGGGAATGATCTGTTGTGACTGCTGAGCAAGCAAACCTACTGTGGCGTAATTCAAGTGTGCAGTCTCAAAGCCTTGGGGCAGTGAAAAGCGCATGGCCACCAAACTATGTAAGGGTAGACGGAAAAAAGAATTCAGATTTAGTCGTCTTCGTCCGAGACAAATGCACACGTTGCCAGTAGTCTGCTGTCTTCATCTCCCGAGTCGTCGCTGCTCAGCACTCGGAAGCCACATTGTCTATAGTAGGCCTTGCGTTTGCTGTGTTGTGCAAAGCCAATACCAAGCTTGTCTACTACATCAATGACCACTGGCCTAGGAGCTCCGCGCAACACCCGGCCCACAGCTTGCTCTATGTTTGAGCGTGATGTGCACATGACCAGGGTATCGAGCGCTGGTATGTCAAGGCCTTCGCTTGCAAGCCCATAGCTAGCAAACAACACGTCGGCTGACGATGCTGCAGTAGCCAGCTCAGCCGGCTTCATACCACCCAGATAGAGACTCGCTCGCTTGGTAGGGCAGGCAGTCTTGAAGTTTTGCAACAACAACTGGCAGTGGGCCCTCCTCTCAGACAAACATAGCACGCGCCTGCCTGCCAGTGCTGCCTCTTTGATGAGCTCAAGCAGCAACTTGTTACGGTTGTCATCAGCCACCATGCTGCTTATGATCCTGGCGATGTTGATGCTGCCAGAGCCCCTGATCAATGGCGGTGGGCTATCGTAGGCAGGGCAATGGTAGCTTACAGTGCGCACGGTCACGTCGCTTGGCATGCCTTGCCCACGCAGGTCACAAACTACGGGGCCCAGAAACCAGCTCATCAGCGGTGTGGTGCCACTCGGTCCAAGGCCGTCTTTGCGGTCTGTCGAATCGACGACAAACGGTCAGCGTTGGCAACGTGATATCCCTGCTGGTGGCAAATGACTCCTCTTTGCTCACCTGGGGTGGCCGATAGGCCTAGCATGTACTGGCTTGTACACTTAAACATCGACTTGCTAAATATGGGAGCTGATACATGGTGGCACTGCAAAAGGGGGAGGGTCAGACTTTTTGTAAACACCCGCGCTCGCCACAAGCCACAGAGCCTCACCTCGTCTACGATAGTCAGCCCGATGCCATTGAAGACCGATGGGTCATAGCTGCGCTTGCTGATGGATTGAACCATACCTAGTACTATGTCTTTGTCATCCACGTCTACCGTGTCTTGCTGCAGTCGACCTATACGAGCTGCCGGAACATACTGTTGAATGCGCTCGGCCCACTGATCGAGCAAGAAGCCCTTGTGGGCAAGCACAAGGGTGCGCACACCAAGCTTGCAGGCGATGCTGAGAGCACAAACGGTTTTGCCCGAGCCTGTCGGCATGACAAGCATGCCACCCCCCAACTCCTTGCAATGTTCGACCGCGGCCTCAACCACGCTCGATTGCGTGTCCCTCAAACTGCCTTTGAACACTAAGTTGGCACTTGGGTCTGCCCGAATCTCCGCGGGGCAGAGGTGCTCGACGCGATTGAAGAAGCGAGGCACAAACATGGCACTAGTTGTTTCGACAAAGGCAGGAAAAGGCTCAGCGGGCTGTCCAATGCATGCATCTGGGCAAAGGGGCCTGGCTGTCAGCAGCTTGCGCAGGCACTCGAGGTCGCTCGCCGCAAGACCTGCTTTGTTTATCTTGAGCCCTTGCCTCGTTAGAGTCATACGTCTGTCTTGTAAGGACTCCATTGGCCTTCATGGATGTAGCAAAGCACGGTCACAAGTCACTTGCAAAAAAAACTCGTGCATAATACAATGGAGGATATGGAAGTGACAGCGCGCCTTCTCTCAAGGAAGTGGATGATCCCACTCACTCAGCCAAACGGAGCGCCCAAGCAACCCAGCCAAGTGATTGACGAGGCTACGGAAGTCCAAAAGGTCGTGCAACTGCTCGAGGAGAAATGGCGCAGGCCATTGGCTGCCTTCAGCATCCAACACATAGCAGACCTTGTCGTCAAGCACAACGCGACGGCCCAGCAGATTCTGAGCCAGCCAGAACTCGTACCACTGCCCGAGTATGATGTCAAGTACCGACAGGTCTTTGGGACTGCAACACCTGTGGTCGAACGCAACGCAAAGCACGTGATCAGCAAGCTGCCAGGAGATGTCACACGACACTTTGCAAAGTATGGCAACCGAACGAGCTATCAAACCATTCACGAGTGGGCCGACAAGCAAGCATGCTGCAGGCTCGATGAAGGCAAGCTGGAGGTCCATGCCGGCCTGATCGATTGGCATTCTGACGAGTTCATGAACGCCTTGGACGCTCTCTTGAAGGAGCCTGTAAACCCAGTGAGGGTGACTTTGTCATATGCCTATGTGACAACATACGACTATATGCGCAGGGCGGTGTTGGCTGAAGATTGCAAACTTGTTCCCCTAGCCATGTGGAACGAGTTGGGCAATGATGCTGCAACCTGTGCCAAGTACAAGGAGTACATGCGATCAAAGTACGATAGTTTGGATGAAGTAGATGCTTGCATGTGGCCGCTCGAGGATGCTGACTCACTGGCCGACTATGACAAAGCCACACATGCGTATGTGGTCTGCCGCACACAACATGTCGCTTTCTCGCCAGCAGGCTCCGCGCAGACAGACATAGCTATGTACGTGTTAGGTCACACAGATGGCCACATAGACGAGCGCATAAAGGGAGCAGCCTGTGGGAATGACAGGGTTGTGCGACGAATAAACGACTTGTTGCGCGAATCAGGCGCCAAGGACGCAGCGGCGGTCCTTGAAGAGGCAGACCAAAGGCGTCCAATACTCAGTCTGTGCCAGTGGGCGGATCTCCAGTCTATTTTGGTGGGTCCATACGGACTGAACATTTACCTTGATAGTGCACTTGTAGAGTTCTATTCCACCAAGTTCTTGCATGTTGTGGCCCAAGCGCTCGGTTTCCGTAGCCGTAGCAAGGACCGTAGCAAGTTTATCGACCACATAATCGAGCAGCAAGCACTGCCCGTACAACTCATGAGCAACAGGATACCGACCCGAGCCCAGCTACATGCATACCAGCGCTATCTATCATCTCCACAGTGCCCGTGTGATAAGGCGCTGATTTCTTCAGTGCGTGCGCACCAAGGCTTCATAGACGTGCGACCAGAGAACCTAGAAGAGTGCCCTTTGCACTACATGTGGCTGGCCGCGCGAACCCTAGGTGTGCTGGCGACTGATGTGCAAGGGCGCTCCACTCTGTACAATTGCAAGAAAAACCGCGTGCACTCGCTTGAGCAAGAGATTGCGCAGGCAGCGTATGAAAGCACCACGGATCATATTGCCTATTGTGGCATGCTGAGGAGCATGCTGACAACGCGGCTGCTTGGCGCCAAGGACGTTGCCACAGACCAATCGGCATCCTTCAAGATCACAAGGGTGCAGGACCTGCACTTGCTCCAAAAGTTTGCTGCCATGCACCAGTCACAGCTCATGCTTGCGGATGCCGATGTCTTACGCAAGTTACCACGAGTGATCATCCATAGCGTGACGGACGTCAAGGCATTCAGTCAGGCCATGCTCCATGTCCTCCTCATCGTGCTATGTGATCACGATGCCAAAACCCTGGTCAGGTTCCAGACCAATTTCGTGTACCCCAGTGCCTTCAGAGTTGGTTTCTGGCAAAACCTCGCCATGTATTGAGGCCACCGGCGGTCGTTCTGTCCTAGATATTTATCTTATGTCTTGAAAGGAAAACAGTCCTTTTGCCGATGCCAGACACACCCAGCCCTGTCGCCGTCAAGGCTCCAAAGAAGCCTGCTCAAAGCAAGAAGCCCAAGGTCGTCCGCAAGCAGCCCGCCAACAAAAAGGCCAAAACGCCAGCAGCAAAGCAACCAAAAAAGGCCAAGAAAACGCCAGCCACACGTCCAAAGGCCAAAACTCCGGCTCGTTCAAAGGCCAAGACGCCCGCACAACGCAAGGCCAAGGCACCCGCTAGAAAGAGGGCCAAGACTCAGGCATCAAGACCCAAAAAGCTGCCGCCAGGTTATAGGACAGCAACACCTGCTCCATTCGGGTTCCACGAACACCACATGCCCGAGAGCACCACACAAGATTACTATGCCGTACCGGCCACCGACTCGCCCTTCTCAGCACACCAGCTGGCATATTCTGGCCAGATGTGAGCAATGGCAAGACACTTGAGTCTGAGGCATGACACCGAATCCATCGTGATCCCATGCTGACACAGAAGCTCAACACTGTGTTGCCCAACTCATGGTATGCGGTGGAACTCAGTGACAATGTCAAGTCCACAAAGCCTGTCCTGGCGACGGCGTTTGGGCAAAAAATTGCGTTATGGCGAGACTTGAACAACAAGGTTGCGGCCATTAGTGACACATGCCCCCACAGGGGCATGCCGCTGAGCAAGGGCTGGCTCACGCGTCGTCACAATAAGATGTGCATCAGCTGCGGCTATCATGGTTGGATGTACGATAGCGACGGACGGTTGATCGAAATCCCATCGGATAAACCTGACCGCAAGCACATTCGGAAGCCATTGTTGAAGACATATGATGTCACAGAGAAGGGAGGTTTTGTTTGGTTGTGCTCGGACAAAACCGGCGGCCACTTGATGGCCGAGGTACCGTATCTGCCTGAGTTGGATCAGAAAGACGGATGGCGACCAGTGTATGGACAGATGGAATTTAGCTCTTGCCAGGAGAACGTGTTTGACAACGCATTGGACTTCAGCCACGTTTCGTTTGTTCATGCGTTTGGAAATCCCGATAAACCAGAAATACACGACGTGCAATGCACGGAAGACGCATCGGGTACATCAGCGACATGTTCCCTCGGCATTGCAAACAGCACACACCCTCTGTTTGCTTGGATGTACACACCACTAGTCCAAGTCGACATCAAAATGTTCCTGCCTTGTACTAGTGCAGTGACAATCTCTCTTGGCCAGGGAGTAAAGATGACCACCTTTGTGAATGTCGTAGCAACATCAGAGGGGAAATCCTTGGCAAACTTTTGTCTGATAAGGAATTTCGCTCTGCAGCCCATATTTGACGATTATGCACGTAGCAAAATGTATGAAATTTTAGCACAAGACAAGGAAGTCGTGGAGACACTCACAAAACTGTCCAACGAGTTGAGTTTGTCACGAGCAGACTTGCCCCAGGTAGTTCACAGACAAATGACTAAGCGCTGGAAGGCAACATCAAGCAAGAGACTCAGCGTGACAAGCAGCTAGCCTTCAGTGGTCGAACCTGCATCCTCAGCGGGTACTTGTGCAACAGGCGTCGACGTCACTCTTATAGATCCATGTTGCAACAAGTTGACCACAAGGTGGACCAGTTCTGTCCTTGTGATGTCGCCAGGATTGCCTACATAATCCAAAACGAGCGTAGCTATACCTGGCCCTCTCTCGTCGCCCAAAACATAGAAGTTGTCGAGACCTTCACTGTCCTCTTCCTCTTGATCAGTAGAGTCTCCGGTTTGTTGTCGTCCGCTCATGCCAGTCACTCGCCTCCTCAGGCTTGCACTGACAGGTGCACGGCAGACAGGACATGTGGCATTGTTGATCAACCATGGCTGTATACAATGGTGGTGGAACCTGTGGCTGCAGTCCAGGAGTTCGCTGCCATGCCTGCGACACTGCTCTAGGCATATGCTGCAGTCTTCGGTCGGGAAATGTCTTCCGCAGTATGCACGGCCGTTGGCCAAGTATCGCGCAGCCTGCACACGGCAGGAGGCGCCATTGGCATAGTTCCCACAACAAGGACCGTGCGCTTGTCGTGGCATTCGTCTGAGTCTAGGTGCGGAATTATTATTTCCTCGTCCCAGCAACATACATGTGCTGGTCAAAACAAGCATCGCTGGGGTTTGCGGCTGCAGGGCTGCTCTTGCTCGGTTTCAAGTATAAAAACAATGCTCCGGGAACGGCACTTGCGCCTCTCATTGTGTACATACTCATGGAGTTGCTGCAAGCGAGGCAGTATGCCACGGTTGGCGACTGCACGAGCTCAGAAAACAAGACATTGGCGCAGGCAAGCTATGCACTGATTTGGATCCAGCCCGTGGTCTGGAACTACCATTACTTCAACATGACTAAAGACCCGGTGTTTGAGTACACTGCGTGGCTATCACTCGTTGTGTTCTTGCTCGCAATGGACAGGTTGTACACAAACATCCTATTCAAGAATCCCTCGAATCCCCTGGAGCAGCTCAATACGGGCAAGAACTGTACCGAAATGGGGCCGCAGCATTTGTTCTGGAACTATGATTTGAAGACCGGTGGTGGCTTGGAGCCGAACTGGCTGTTATACTTTATGTTGATGTTTGGTCCTCAGTTGTATCGCCGAGACGAGGCGCATTTTGTGAAGGCACTGGTCGCAGGTATGTTGCTTGCCCTGTATGTGACCAGGGGCTCAGCCGAATTCGCTTCGTTCTGGTGTGCCTTGTCGGTGCCCTACTGCTTACTAAGTGAAATTCAGGCCTTTGTGCCATTGTGAAGCGGTCTTGACGGCAGATGTCAAGTCAAGGCCTGCGTTGCGCACCTATACTGCCATTTGACAGTGCGGTCGATGCCGCCCTGTAGCCAGCGTGAAAGCTCCAATCAGCGATGGGCAGAACAACTGCCGTTCTCGGCAGTTTGATGATGAGGGAATGTTCGTCGCGCCATTCTATTGACCTCTGTTGGTCGGAATAACGCCTTTCGTATTGCTTGGCGCTGTGTACAAAGTGAAGTGTCCAACCAGCATGCACACAAGCCTGGCCAAGGCCCTGCACAAAGTCAAGGCGCTCTTCTGGTTCAAATGGCATAAGTGCATACAAGTTCTGCTCGGGCCGACCTTTCAAAGCAACATACCCCATCAAGCTCAAAAAACCCACAGCAAAGAGCGCGCTTTTGTCGGTTAGCAACGGCATCTGTCCCTGTGAGGCGTCAACTCATGCGCATGCTTTGCTTTTCGGCTGGGTGCCGCGCATGACCACTTCAACAGATTTGGCTGGCAGCTTGGCAAAGCCGAGCTGGCCCGCCATCTGATCAAGGTCGCAGCCAGGATCATTAGCATGGTCTGCGTCTTCGTCGCTCTCATCATCACACTCTTCGGGTTCTGCAGCTCCCTCGCTCTCATCTTCACACTCTTCTGGCTCAGGAACCCTCTCATGTCCGATGCAAAACTCAATGGGCTCGGTCTGTCTGGGAAAAACAGTCGTGTAGTACAATACTTCATTCTGCGCAGACTCGATAAAGTTGACGGAATCACAATTGACCGGGACTTCAGAGCACAAGGCTTGTGCAGCCTTTCTCTTCATCTGCAAATACCAACTGTTCGGTGGCTGGCATGTGCACTTGACTGCTATAGTATACTTCCGTGTAGACCAGACATATTCGAAAATAAGTTGGTGTATCTTCTCTTGGTCTGCAGGCAAGCGGGCAATAAACCTTTTGCCCTTGGCGGTCGAGATAAGCACCTTGTTTGATCCGTGTCGCAACTGGAAGCGCAAGTCACCGGGTACAAGCTTGACTTGTGCTCGAGCGTTCGCAGGGATCGTGGACATCATGAGCTGCACTTGGGCCCCTATGCCCTCAGCAAGGCTCTCGCGCGTGCTCAATAGCGATTTTACGTTGCCCCATGCACGTGATGTGGTACACATAGGTCCCTTGCAGCTACCTAGCTATTTTGCCTATTCAGGGAACGCAGTGCCCTCAGCACCAGTGTCGTCCACTGGCGTGAGGTGTACTGTGCCTTCGGGAACCGGTGTGAGGGCTGCTCCTGGCTCGTCCTCTTGCAGCTTCAGAAAGGAATACTCTACCAGCTTTCTCACTGCCCACTTCTCCACACGCGAAGACAGGGGTAAGTCTGCGATCACTCCAAGCACATCTCTTGTGTTGCTGAAGTGGCCAAGTATGGCCTCGAGTTGCTCGGCACACCAAGCCCGCTTCTGCTCGTCTGAAGCAGATGCTAAGCGCTCTGAAGATGTTCTGGCAAGGCCCGCTGCCAAGTCATGCAGCGCATCCTTATCAAGCGTGTTTGTGGCCAGTGCGTTGAGGACCGTGGGTGGGGTAGACATGTCTGTAGCATACTCTGGAGCGGAAATATTGCAGCAGAAATAACCGTGCAATACTTAAAGGCAGGGCGCTACCTAGTGCACTAATGATAATTTTGTCCATCGACGTGGGTATCCGAAATCTGGCGATGTGTCAGATCGATCGATCAAAGGAAGAAATACTGCGTTGGCACGTGTACAGCATCACGAGTACAAGTGACCTTGTGGAAGGCGTCTTCACAGTGATGGAAAACATGGCCCCGACCAACTTTGACGTTGCCTTGGTTGAGCGTCAACCCAGCAATAGGCAGATGATAAGAGTCGAAGCCATGATTGCGATGTATTTGCGGGCCCATGGGGGCCGTGTGGTTTTGTACTCGCCTGCTAACAAGCTGAGGAATATCGACGGTTGTGATGCTGCAAGAGGCAAAGGCAAGCAAGCCTACTGTGCCCGCAAGAGGTTGTCAGTGCAAGCCACAGACGACTGGCTCAAAGCCCATCCTCAAACCACCGCTTTCGCCCAAGCCTTTGCCGTCTCGTCCAAGAAAGACGACTTGGCAGATGCATTGCTGCAGGCGCTATCGTTCAAGGGTCTGCCAGCGGCTGCCAGAGAAATGTCGTTGGCAGAGGTGAGGCCTCGCAAGCCCACCGAGAAGCAGGTCTCCAAGAGCGCCTTCAGTCTGGCACACCTTAGGTGGCTGGTTGTAGAGGCCCTCAAGCGCCCCAGCACATGTTGCACGGTGATTGCCGGCTGTTCCGAAGAAGAGCAACGGTTTCAAAACATTGTAGGCAGACTCGAGGGCGACAAACTCGTAGCTGCGGCGCTGAGGAAGAACAAGCATACGGCTGCTGAGGCTGTCAGGCTCCTGGGCCTGGAGTGTCTTGCCAACTCGTCATCCGTTGCACGCCAGACTTGAGCACCTCAGAAGAAGGACCTGTTGTGCGCCACACCCCTTTGTTGCGGAGGGCACGTGGCGCGCTGCGTTGACCGAGGACCATAGCCTGCCGGCATGGCGTGTTGATGAGGCTGCCTTGATTGGGGAGCATAGTTTGGTAGCATGGTTTGTTGATGAGACTGCCTTGGTTGAGGACCATAGTTTGGTGGCATGGTGTGTTGTTGAGGTTGCAGGCCCGAGAGAGGCGGTGCATTAGCGTTGTCGTATGGCTGGGCCTGATATTGTGTCTGGTATTGTGGTAGAGTCGGTGGCGGTCCCTTGCTTTGTATATTGTCTCTGTACCAGTTGCGTATCGTATCAAGCTTGGTTGGGGCATGGAAGCAGTCCGTGATGGATGTCTCGATCCAGCCGTTGGCCGACAAGCGTTGTGGATTTCCGTTGCATCTGATCACTGCTACAGCAAAGGCGGATGGATGCGCATAAGTGCATCCGTTGTAAGATACTGTCCCATCAACATTCAACACGGCCCTTACGTTCTTGATGCTACCCACTGCAAAGACCCTGTTGCCGGGCGGGATGAGGTTGGCTGAAATCAAGTGTCTCATTGTGATGCCAGCAAGCGTGCTTGCATTGGGACGAGACTGCTTCGTCACGGGTGGTTGCCAGAACGGGGCCGGCCCTGGTGTGGTGTGATGTGACATAACTTGAGCCGTAGAGATTTTGCTTCGCAAGTTGAACATGCGCATGCGGAGGCACAACCCAGGTCTTGGAGCAGGAGGGCACAGAAAACAGGCTGCCCTGGCAAGACAAAGACAGAAAATGAAGCACCCAGGAATACTACTCTAGCTTGGCAAATGCTACTTGAGCGCTGCCGCCCGCGCTGAACATCAATCCACCTTGGAGGATGGAGTGCTTGCCGTCCCCCCCCCCGGGAATTTCCCGGCGGGGGGGGGACGGCAAGCGGACGGGGGGGCAAACAGGAGGCATCCAAGGGCTCCTCAGTGCTTGGCGAGGACTACATGAGGATGGAGGCCAGTTTGCCCGCCACGTGTACGCCTTCAAGATGGCTGGCGTGTACCTGGTGCTGCTCGGGTCTGTGGATGACCTGCGGCGGTCCATGGGGCTGGCAGCCGACATCGCTGGCGACATGCTGGTGCTCAAATGGGGTGCACCGAGGACCTCGACCAGCGCCTCAAGGACACCATAATCAGTGGCCTGCAGGAGCGGCTGAGCATGGCACGGACAGAAGTAGACAGATTGACGCGCGGACATGCTGCAGGCATACATGGGTTGCTGGCGGACGGTGTGTGCCACGGAGCTTGAGAACACCGCTAAGGTTGCCACCAGGGGCAACACAAAGTGTGACGCGACTTGCAAGTGTGAGATGAGCACGCATCCTCCGCAATGCATACGATAATTTCAGACGTTGAATCTTGCAGGACTATAGGCGTTGTGTTGTTGCTAGGGCACCAGAATAAATTTCCTTTGGCCAATAACACATGGCCAATAATGTTGCAGTGATGTTCATGCTTGCTGTATCGGGCTTGGCTTTGTGCATGTCCTCTCTGATCGGTGTCTTTTTCTGGTACAACAACGGAAAGAAGGGAAGCGGCAGTGGAAGCGGCAGTGGAAGCGGCAGTGGAAGCGGCAGTGGAAGCGGCAGTGGAAGCGGCAGTGGAAGCGGCAGTGGAAGCGGCAGTGGAAGCGGCAGTGGAAGCGGCAGTGGAAGCGGCGATGGCTCGACCATATTGAGCGTCAAAGAGCCGCCGCCCGTGCGCGGCATTCGGGCTCCTGCGGATGATGCTGGTGTTGTCGCTGGCACTGTGAGCAACTTTGGTGGATCGGACCCTAGGTGGCCCTTTTGGGGCCAACAGGACAAGGGCACAACTGACGCCACTTTCCGCGTGGTGACCGTATCTGGGTCGTCGGTGTCGCCGCCGTCGCCAGTGCAGATAACAACCTCCAGTCCATATTTCACGCAGCCGGAGATTTACGTGGAGTTCACCACCCCGGTGACAGGGGACATTGCGCTGCTTCGCTCTGACAGAGGAGGCGACTTCAAGGAAACAAAGCGAGTGACCTTGACCAATGCAACCTATTACAAGTTTAGGTTTGGCGAAGCTGGCGGCACTGTGTGACATCAATGAAGCAACCACGTGCTCAAGCGAAACAGAATCGCGTGTCTGTTTAGAGGTCATCCATCAGTCGCAGACTCGGGATCTTTCATCACCCCGCAAGCTCAAAACTTGGCCACATCGGATGTAAAAGACGCTCGGACCCTTTGCCAGCTTGTACACACGCCGGTACTTGGCAATGATAGCTTGCAGCTTATGACTGCTGCATGACTGCGAATCGGCGGCCCACCTGCAGCGAGCGGTAGGCGCACAATCTACCTCCCAGTCGCCTTCACCACCAACAGTAACACCAACAGGCTCCTGCAGGCGACAGTCAGCGACACACGTGCTCAGTAGCCAGCGTGGTGCTCTCTAGAGAGTGCACGCACCAGTGGTGTTGGTGCATTACGCGGTATGAGTATGAGTCTGACCAACCATCAGATGAAGTGACAAGTGGCCCATGGCAGGCTAGCACAAACCGGCACAGAAGCCAAGCGGGTGTCGGTGGTTGCAATCTTGTAGGGCTGGCTGCTGTGGCAGCTGCTTGTGTGCTTGCGAGGCTGTGTTTGTTTCGTGTCGCCATGAACCCGGTCGAACTGGGGCCAGGTGGGTACACAGTGCCAGAGGTCAGACACGGCATCAGACACCTTTTTGTCGAGACATAGTTGCTGGGCAAACCCCACCCCCCAGCAGTTCCGTGCACGACGCAAGAAGGTTGCACACAATCACCACCAGGCTTGCAGAATAAGTATATATAAGTATACAAAGCCCGAGGCCAAGTGATCGGTATGCGCTATAGACAAAGACATGGGCCATGTTGATGAGCAGCTGGGCATCCACCACCAGCTGCTCCGTCGTGCAAACCGCAATTGCAATGAGCGGTGGTCTCAAGTTTGCACTCTGTATGTTGTTGCGTCCCTTGCAAAATCAGCGCTGGATCTGCAACAGGCGAACATTGTTGCTGATTGTGGTATGCGTGACACCCACTAATTGTGCCAGATGTGCCTTGCTAAGAGGCTTTGAAATGAAATCAACCTCGCGAGTCACACGCCATAACATAGCTGCAAGGATGCCACCAATCTCAAGGTGCTTGACTCGCTTGTGATGCTGCTCATAGAGCTGTGAAACCTTGCCTGCCACTTCCATGCGCTGCCTCTGGGTCCAGCCAGCCCCTATGCGATTCAACAGGGCCGGCAGCATATCTGGTGCACGGTCGACGCTGGTCACGGTGTTGTACCATGGCTTTCCCCGGGCTGCGTTGATGAACATGTCGTTGACCTGCCTGAATGCTGTCATTTGCACTCCAAACACTGCACACACTTGCTCTTTGGTCTTTGACGTCTTCAGGTGTGTAGCCGCTTTGCTGGCATAGAAGATGCACACGGCCTCCAGCGCAGCCTGCTTGCCTTTACCGAGTATGCCCATACAAGGCCGCGAGGAGCGATACATGCTCACAGCATCGGCAGTCACGACTGCTGGTAGCTGCAGGCGCTCTGCAAGGTCATGGAAACCTGCGCTGACTTGTGGCGTGGTGTCCGTGCCATAGCATATCTTGTTGAGTTTGTTGAGGCCTGCATTTGCCAACTTGGCTGGTGGAAGCCCTGTAGCATCAAGGGGAGTGCAATCCGAAAGCATAGGCCCCTCGTTGGCCACATCTCTGTCGTCAGCAAATGACCTGTGCGCTGGCTCCTCACTTATCAAGTGTGAGGCGAGGACCAAACCACAACCTCTGCAGACAGCATCGGCCTCCCGCACATCAATGACTATGTCAGCTGCCCCACAGTCGGGACAGGGACTGTCTAAGCCAATTGGGCAGTAGAGATGCATGGTGGGAAATGGTTGGGGTCGAGTGTATGGAGCTGCACTTTAAATGGTGTAAACGTCGTCTTGGCGCTGTCATTGTCACTTGTCGTAACAATCGTTACAAGTTTGCCGTGGCCAATAGTCTATTTATAGGGGAAGCAACGGCTTTGCTTCCATACACAGAGCAACAACTCGGAAGCAGACCTCATCAATGGACACATTTGCCAGCAGCCTGGTGGAGCATGAGGCTGCAAAGCGCAGTTTAGCAGCACATGCAGCAACATTGAAGGTTCTGCAACCAACAGATGTTTCCGTTGTGACTATGACACTCGAGTTGGTCGCAGATGCCAAGCCCAACCTATCGGTGGTCGCAGCAGCCCTCAAACGCACTTACGACCCATCAAAGCTCAGTGCCCAGCGCCATGGCCACTGGCGCGGCTCGGGTTTCAGCAAGCCAAGGCGCTACCAAGGCATGTGTCTGAGAGGCCGCAACTTTGCCAACGGTGGCTGCCTCTGCATGGAGATACGCACCACAAACGCAGACTCTGCCCCATGGGAGCAGCCCGTATGCCATGCCAAGGTTTTCAATAGTGGCCACATAAAGCTGCTGGGTTGCAGGGATTATGTGGCAGCAAATGCAGCATCACAAAAGCTTGTGCAGCTGTTGAGTGATATCGTAGGGCGGCCTGTCGTAGTGACAAAGAGTAGCACTCAACTTATCAATGGTGTGTTTGGAATGCCTCCCTTTAGCGCTGGCGGTCACACGATGGATAAGGAGGAAGTCAATGACCTGGCACGGAGAGCCGGGTTCCATGTGCACAGTGGTGCTAGTGACGGGAAGCCATACGTAAAACTAGTATTGAATGATGGTATCAAAGCCCTCCTGTATATCACCGGCAAGGTGTGGGTCACGGGCTGTCGCTCGATGGCCAATCTTCATACCGCAGCAAAGCAAGTGCAAACTTTTGTGGACGAAAACGCTGAACGACTGTTGTGTTGACGACTTACTTGTTCACTTGGCGCTCAAGCAGTTTGACGGCGTTGTAGAGAACCTTGTTTTGCTTGTCCATTGAGTCCTTCAGCATCAAGATGGCCTCGGTGATGTTTGTACCGTGTTCGTCACTCAAAAGTTCGTAGAGGCTGCAGACTATTGGGCTGTCGGCATCGCCGGACTCGTCGTCGTCTTCGCTGCCTTCACTGCCTTCTTCGTAATAACCATCATCATCGGCGAACTCGTCCTCATCGCATTCATCATCCGCCAGGTCAGCCTGTGCAGGGTCGGAAGCCGGTGACGGTGCATCCACCGCCGCAGCGATCACTTCGCCGATCACTGGTGTCATCACATCCAAAGGCTCGGGCGCTGGGGCTGAGCCCATGCTTGCTTCAGGCTGCGGTGTAGCGTGTGCTGCATCGCTGGTGCTTGCTTCCTGAGTTTCATCAACCTTGGGAAGCTCGGCAGGGGCTGGAGATGGGGGTGGGGCTGGGGCAGCGGTAGCCTTCCTGTTTGATCTAGTGCCGGCCATAGAATGAGCAGATATAAAGAGTTGGCAAACTCAAACGCGGGGCGCCCATGGCTTGAAATCGTACTCAATGTCTAGGGGGGGCCCAGTGAACCGGAGCGAAGTGCGTGTCCGCTGCAATGCTGCACGAGCCAATCTCCGACGTATGTAGGAAGCGGCTGCCGAGCAGCTTGGGTCACCGAGCTCATCCTCCGAATCGTCGCCCGCGTCCGCTGCCCCTGCTGTGACAGATTCCACCGGAGGCACATCATCTGCATCACCGAGCGAGGCTTCGTCTTCAGCATCGCAGAGCGAATCCGAGTGCTCTGTTTCTTCCTCAGCTGGCGCTTCAACGACCTCGATTTCACCATAGTCGTGCATTGGTGACGGTGCGACATCGCTATGCTGCTCTGCTTTGTCTGTGCCCGCCATATGCCTGTTGTAAAGGAGGGGCCCCGGTTTCAAGTCACATGTTGTTGCGCACCATTGCCAATGTAAATTTGCGGCAAGCATATAATGTTGCCATCGACTCCTGCGCTTGTTGTGCGGCAAGAGCCTAGCCACCAGCAAAGTTATCAAGGCTCAGTGTCAGCAAGTCCTCATACATACAAGCTTCTCTCGTCTGGCGAATGGAACGATAACACCATGACCAGGGCCTGCCGCAAGCTAGCAACGCGTTGTGCAAAGTATGGGGCTGTGCCTGCATGTAGCGTGAATGACCCTGTCTGGCATGCAGCACGAATGCCGCTGCTTTGTTGTATCCTTGCCCAAGTCATGTTGGGGCGACTGTCGGTCTCTGAGCACCGGCATTTCCTCCTGAACAGCCTCGTGCCAAGGCTGCTTGACAGCGGGGACATGTTTGTGGTGCACCAAGAGCCCAAGCTTGCCATGGAGGCCGCCGCAGGCAAGCATGGGCCCCAAGGGTTTTCATGTACGCACAAGTTACTGTGGCTTCAAGGAGGCACAAAAGCCGCAGCGCCTCAATGCACCAATGTCCTCGACTTTGCGCAACCGGCCATACAGGGATTACCAGTATACACACTTGATTGTAACTCGAGCAGCCGCATCGAGGTCGTACCTTGCGACTCTGCCACGATGGCTAGGCTCCTTGTCAATGCGGCAGCCACTTATGTCATGCGCCCAGGTGGGTGTGTGACGGCAATGTACCATGCCGGGGGCTACATTGCGCCTGTTGCACCTGTGATTGCGCAGGTCGCCAGCATGGTGAACTCTATCTTCAAGCCGTAAAGCCTAGACTCCAATCACATTATGTTTTCCATTGCACACGCACACCAGTGCATGGCTGTGTATGTTGGGAACCTGCAAGAGGCGCTGCTGCAGGCCTTGCTCGTCTTCAATGTGAGACTGGCAGGCGACGTTGATGCACAGGCGGGAGGGCGTCTCGTTGTCCGTGTGATGACACAACAGGGATTTGGCCATCATAAGTGCAGCAATGCCAGCGGTGTAGGACTTCTCGTCCTTGGCTATATGCCAGGTAGATACGATCTTGAAAGGGTAGCTGGCTGAGGGCAAGCGGAAAGAATATGTGCATACCCTTGTGGCATCGGCCTCAATTTCTATGAGGGTACGTGGAGCATCGGGCGTCAGATGGATTGAAATGTGGCATGGTGCGAAATCTGAGCATATACTCATGAGCTCGGCCACGCACAAGATCGACGGATGTTTGGTCAGGGCCATCTTTGGAAGCGTGCATAATAATTGTGCCATGTATACTGCCGCATGCCACTTGTGCTTTGCTACGCATTGATGAGCATACCAAATGTGACACCAACACCAACAATGGACTCGCTCACGGTCGTGACCATGTGTAGGGATCTAGTAAAGGATCTTGCAACTAGCCAAACACAACTCAGCATGGCCATAGCACAGTCATCTGAAGCCACTGAGCGCTTGATGTACGTGACCCACGTCGCCTCGCTTGACCCAAGAGCATACTATGCCAATGTCATAGCACTAAATCTAGCTGAAGACTATGATCCCGAGTTTTGCCAGTATGTGCGTTTAACGGATTTCGGCTGCCTGGGGGAGCTAGTGGATTACGTAGTCAGTGGCCTGTCGCAACAAGGGCAGTTTGTGTGCTGGGGAGGCAATGGGGGTGGCTACTTTGACCGATGGTCACGGGAAAAAGAAAATAATAATGTGGTGCCTGTTTCAACATAGCTTCATGTCGGAGAAACGCGTGCTTGTGCTCTCGGACAATCAACTTGCAGAAGGCAGTGCTGCACAAGCACTTGTCCAACTCGTATGGAAAAGCATGCGTCTGCCCCGCGATGTGCTTGTCGAGCACTCAGCTCTTGTAGCCGAATGCCCAGGATCCGTGTCCGCAGGCAAAGTAGATATCATAGTTGTTTATGGCACAGAGTTCAAAGGCGGTGCTTGTTTGCCCAGCTGGCTGCAATCCTTTGTTGGTCCCATCTATGGCATCAACGTATGCATTGGGTGCAACCTACACCATGGAACACTGGACCTGTTCGACAGCATCTTGGTAAATTCCGATGCAGATTTGTCTGCTGCCCTTGAACTCGGCGCAGATCCTGCAAACGTCTCGACCATACCCGACCCGATTTTGAGCGTGATCCCCCCCAAATCCTCGGCGGCCCTTCGCTCCAAACCTTTCTTACTCAAGAAAGCCATGCAGTCCGGCAAGCCCTTGGTCGCCCTTTGCATGCACTCTGCTAGCAAACAATGCACTTTTCAGTCTGCATCCAGTGTGGCCCAGGCCTTGGCCGATGCTGATTTCGAGGTCTGCCTCTTGGCCCTGACTCCAGAAGACCTCATTTTCAACACGCAGTTGGCCAATAGTGATGCAAGGCTTCATTGTATCGATGCTCCTGAGCTCCATGACCCAATCGTACTGAGCCGAGTGTGTTGGTTCATGTCTGGCATGGTCACAATGCACTATACTGCAGCATTGTTTGCACTTCGCATTGGACTTCCATGCATCTCCTTGTTTCCTTCTCTAGCCCTGCAACGCGTGGCCACCATCCCTTCTGTTTCGCAAGCAACCGATGTCGTCGCAGTACTGCGCTCTTGCACGCCCAGGGCCCCTTTAGAGCGTCCAGCCGAAGCAATCAGCCAGGTTCAAGCGATGATTCGTGTACGCCCTCGCAAAAAGCTGCTTGTCCCCGTGCCCAAGATCCAGACAAATATAGCTCCCCACTTGGCACGGCTGGTGGCTGCGTACTTGGGAGTTTCAAATGCAAAGGTTTTGACATGGCTTCAAAGACCAGCTAGCAACGCATCCAAAGCAAAGTTCCTTGCTGCGAAGCCGGGGGGCGAAACAGAAGTCGCGCGCATGCTGGCATTTGCGGTCTGCCGGCAGATAGGAATCAGGTGTGTACCCGAAGTACAGGACCGCATGATGGCTGATGGGACGGCTCCTCTTGATGCCGTCGAATGTGTCACAGACTATCTGAGTTCCATTGCACCCACCGAAAAGGTCTACTGCCCAGACATTGGCATGGATGTGCAAACAGTGCTAGACCTGAGTTACATCGACCAGTATGATTGTGCAGGCCTGCATCGCAGTGGATGGGCATATGTTATCCGAGGCTTGCAGCACCTGGATGGCAAGGCTCTCGGGCGCAAGCCAAGCTTGAGACTCGACACATATCTTGACAACACAATGTTGGCAGGGTATGAGACTCTCAAGGCCGCGGGCATAATCCCTTATACGACTCCGTGGGCTGGTTTCATACACCACACTTTTACGTCAGGGGTCGAACAGGTGTTTGAGCAAGCCTTATTCTTGGAATCGCTGCCTCATTGTCGCTGCCTTTTTGTCATGTCGGAGTACATGGCCACCCAAGTGCGCAAGGCCTTAGCGGCATGTGGTCAGGAGCATGTCAAGGTGCAAGTGCTGCAGCATCCAACAGAGCTAGTGCCACCGCAGAACATGTTCCGTCTCACAAACTTCTTGACCAATCCTCAGAGGCAGCTGGTTCAGGTAGGAGCATGGTTGCGTAACACATGGTCCATCTTTGGCTTGTGTCTGCCACGGGGAGACGTCAGCTTGACAAAGGCCGCCCTTGTTGGACCTGCCATGCGTAATTATTACAAACCTCCTGGCACAATGGAGGCATTGAGTGGCTTGCTAAGTCAGTCAGGCACTGGTGCCGGCACGACGTGTCGTCAAATGCTTGCTCCTGCGCTCTGTCGTCAGCAGATAGGCCCCAATCCATTCACACAAGGCATGTTACAGATGCTACAAGCCATGGACAGCTCTGTAAAGCTAATCGACCAGTTGACCGACCAGCAGTATGATCAGTTGCTTGGTGGCGAGTCTCGGGCAATTGTCTTCCTTGACCTCACCGATGCCTCGGCTGTCAACACAGCGATTGAGTGCGTTGCCAGAGGAACCCCATTGATCGTCAGGCGCCATCCAGCACTAGAAGAGCTGCTTTTGCCGACCTATCCTGGCTTTTTTGAGGATCTTACACAAGCAGGTACACTAGCGACCAGTCTCAGTGTCATAGCAAAGGCCAACAAACACTTGTTAAGCCTTCCTAAAAACGGTCTAAAGCTCGATACCTTCCTTGCAGGGCTGCAAGCCGCAGTTGGCTAGCCCCTGATTTGTTTCTGCTGGCACTGCAACAAATCAAAGGCACTTACGTGCCGCCCGGCTGCATTGCAGAGCAGCTCGACAACACTGCTTGGGGAGAACGGGGGCCACCTTTCAGGAGGCCGTGGCACATGAATTGAGTTGCTGGCCATCGAGGAGCGCAGCCAAGCATGTGCGACGCCTGTCGACTTGAGCAAGACATTTGCTCATTGTGGCGGCATCACAACACAGGGTAACCCGATGTTTGCCACGTGTGGCAGCCGTATACAACAGGTTGCGTGTCATCAATGGACACCCATGGCTGTTGTGCACGACGACGATGGCATGCGGCACTTCAGACCCTTGGGCCTTGTGCACAGTCAATGCATACGCAAGCTGAAGGTGTTGCTGCTCGCTTGGCGTGTGCAAGATCCTAGCCCCTGAACCCACATACTCGACCAGGATATTCTTCTTTTCCCTGCCTACCACAAAGCCCTTTTCACCGTTGCGCACCAAAGGGTGAGCTCGGTCTGTGTACATCACCTTGTCACCAGGCAGAAAAGCGGAGGCTACCCAGTCTGCATCTTCTGTGATTTTTGTCACAACTCCAGATCTCCATTTGACCTTCAGACCTGGCCTTTTACTTGTCACTGTGCCCATGCTGCCCTCTGGCACAGGGCCTGATTCGTGCATACACATCACAACCTCATCCACCATGAAAGCACTGGGGCCAACCGCTGTACCGGGGCGCATGATGCGCGCAGCGAGGGCGTTGAGAGCCCACATGCCTACTGGACCCTGCTTGCCTGCAACCAGCATCTGAGCATCCTTGTCAATGCTGAGCTCTTGGGCAAGGAACTGTCTAATGCTAGACGCATCTGAGTATGAGCACCAGGAGAAATCGTCAAAGGTGGCTGGCTGTGTCAACCATTCTGGTCGCAGGCCATTGCGACAAGCCGAGGCAAACTGCATGATGTGCGGCTTGTCTGTTCTAAAGACATGATTGAGCTCGACCATTGGGGCCGTGATGCCTGGCTTATGGCAGCGGCACGCCTCCACAATGTCTGCAAAGGGCTGGCCAAAGCCAATGGGAGAAAGCTGGCCGTCGTCACCAACCAACACCAGCCTGCACTTTGCGGGAAGTACACTCAGAAGCATGTGGAGGATTGAGCTAGAGGCCATAGATGCTTCATCAACAACCAA
This sequence comes from Coelastrella sp. UTEX B 3026, assembly GCA_002588565.1. Classification (NCBI taxonomy): domain Eukaryota; kingdom Viridiplantae; phylum Chlorophyta; class Chlorophyceae; order Sphaeropleales; family Scenedesmaceae; genus Coelastrella; species Coelastrella sp. UTEX B 3026. The sequence continues at coordinate 163,243 of NSMO01014316.1, read as the reverse complement.
GATATCAAGGTTAGGCCAGTGCTTGATCAGGTCTTCGGGGTCATCTTCTTCCAAATCTGTCTTATCGAACCACAGTGCCTCGTCACCAGAGTCAAGTGTCATATTGACTGCTGCATTGTGGACCTTCATGGCCTTGAGAGTAAACACATACTTGTGAATGCTTGTGGCACGCACGCCTCTGCACAATTGGCCGATCCTCTGTGCAGCTAGCCATGTGAAGGCCACAAAGTGACACCGCCAGCCAAGCATCCTAGCAGTCGAGGCTATGGCGTCGCAACAAGCAGACTTGCCGCAACCTGGCCTGCCCGTGATCACAGTCATTTTATGGCTACCAAAGACCTGAATGACTGCCTCCTTTTGTTCCTTCGACAAGTCAATGCAATCGTAATGTTCTGTCAGGACCGTCTCCGCTCTCGCGCGTTCATCACGTAACGCGGGTTCCACGCATGCTGTGCGATATATGAGGTGTTCCTTGACTAGGCAATCCGCCAACATAACGGCGCCATTGTCTACTAGCTTCAGTTCGTCCCCTGCCTCGAGTAGGTTACAATATGTGTCGAACCTTTCCTGCCAGCTCAAGTTGATAGTGTGCTTGCCGCTTCGGCGGTCCCACCCGAGGTTGCGAATGGCGTTTTTGAGGTCTGTGCTGCTGAGCATGCTGTTACCACGCTCTTGCAGCACAACACGTGCTGCATGGACCACAAGCTGTCGAGCCCTCGTTTCTTTGGGCGCACCAAGTGCCTCGGCGACCCTATCAACCTGTGCAAAGGTCCATCCAGGCTGATCCATCAAAGCATGCGGGTTGGTGCGAATGCATGAGGCGGTAAGTCTCGAGCCACGCCTGGTCAATGTTATCGTCAACTTGCTGCGAAGGAACTTGTCCTTGACAAGGGGCAAAATCTGTGCCAGATCCATGCTCCTAAAGACCGCTCCGCCACGCTCAAGTGGCATGCGGCCCTCGGACCCCTCGTTCATTTCCATCTAATTTTCCTCTACTCATATCACACTCAGTGCCACAATGTCAGGAGGTCTCATGCAACTTATTGCCCAAGGTGCTCAGGACCAGTACCTTACTGGCACACCGGAAATCACTTTCTTCAGGAGCCAGTACAAGCAGTACACCGCTTTTGCGATCGAGTCGGTCGCACAGACATTCAACGGTCAGGTTGGTTGGAACCGCCGTGTGAGTTCGACCATCAGCCGCAATGGAGACCTCATCAACAATATGTGGTTAGAGATCCAGCTCACATGGGATGGTACGGTGGCAGACAGCGAGTGTTGGTATCCTGCAGAAGCTGTGCTGAAGGAGGTCGAGCTCGAGATTGGCGGCCAGCGCATCGACCGTCACACCAACGACTTTTTCCGTGTTTATGACGAACTGTTCAGGAGTGAGCAGCAGAAGAAGGCTTACAAGCAGATGACCAACTTCTCAGATGAGGACATGGCAGGCAGCACATCCAAGGATCACATGACACCAACAAACATCACTCGCCGCTTCTATGTGCCTCTGCTCTTCTGGTTCTGCCGCGACACCTCCCTCAGTCTGCCCCTCATCAGCCTGCAGTTCCACGAGGTCAAGGTCTTCTTCACCTTTGCAGACCCATCCGTCACCCTCACGCCCGGAAACGATGCCCCGCCACTTCTTGGCACCGATGCTGCACTTCAGGCAACGCTGTACGTAGACTACGTATTCTTAGATGCCGCGGAGCGCAAGAACTTTGCTGCAAGCAATGCTGAGCTCCTGATCACCCAGCTGCAATACACAACAGAGACCATCGACCCCTTCCAAACGAACAAGGGTCTCTCATCAACCAAGAATGTGCGCCTGTCATTCAACCACCCATGTTCATCACTAATCTGGTTTGTCAAGGGCGAGAAGCACGGGTGGTACAATGTATCGCGTGCCCTGGCTAAGGACGCCGCCAAGAGCCCAACAGGGCCCCAGAGTCTCTACAATGACATGTATGCCCCAGTTGCTTCGGCCAAGTTGTCAATCAACGGTCACGAGCGCAGCCAAGCTCGCCCTGGACAGTTTTATAGCCAGGTACAGCCCTTCCAGACCCTTGGTGCTCGCCCACAGGCCGGCATTTACATGTACAGCTTTGCCCTCGATAGCTCCAAGGTTACGCAACCATGCGGGTCCCTCAACTTCTCACGCATCGATAACTGCACCCTCTCCATCGACTTTAAGGGCATGTCAACATATGCAAACCCAGGCGAAATCAGTGACCCCGATACGATGGTGAACGAGACCCGCTATAACCTGCGCACATTGGTTGTGATGGCACTCAACTGGAATGTTTTAAGACTGGTGAGTGGGATGGCGGGTTTGGCCTTCAGCAATTAGCTTTTAGCCGGGTTTTACATCGTAAAGAAGCGAAAACATCATAAAATCTCCTCAGCATTCTGCCTGGCCCGTGCACGGCAATTGGCAGTAGCAAGTCTATTGTAGGCCGCCGTACATCTCCGGCATTTTGTGCGCCAAGTGTTCCGCGGAGCATTCCAAGCAAAGTCAAGGTCCGATGGCAAGCAAGTGCAATCTGCCTGTGAGCACGATGTGGGTCTGGGTACGGTGTTTCGGTCCTTTGCTTTATCTTTGGCAGCTTGTGCTTCAGAAACAGTGCAACATTGCTTGCACACATTACGGAATGTAATGGATTGTGTACCACACCGTTTCAATGTATAGTATTGTTTACCAAAAGCAGACAACTCCTTGACCTGTCCACACGGTCCCAGACATTGCTTTGATGACATTGTTGCATCCATTTACCTGCCAATACTGCAATTCCGCTCAAGTGACATGCACAAACCATGTCACAACATCACACCCTTCAACACAATTGCAGCCTTCTCTGGACACATGCATTGCTCCCTGTACTGTTGCACCGATGCCTGAGACCATTTTCCAAGGACTCTACTCAATCGCCACTGACGTGCAATGTATTGTGATGGCAAAATGAGGGTTTGGTCGTTGAAAGTGACTGCAACTGGCTGGCTGTGCTGCCCACAGCAAGTAGTGAGAACCTGTGACACATCCCCAATCACCCACATCTTGGTGAGGTTGTAGATTCTTGCAATATGTGCAAAGAACACCTCGTCATCAAAATCCTTACGCATGTAGTTGCATTGAGAGCAGCATGGCCGCACATTGCTCATCTCATAGTTGCCAGCGCAACATATGCGATCAATACCCAGAGAAGGACCTCGTCCGCACATGAAGCACGGGGCTGACCAGAGTTCGATGCGCTCATCGTGAGTCAATAGCAATGTCTTCACCTTCTCTGCTGAGCTTCTGCGGTCATGTGTGCCCCCAAAACATGGTAAGGGCAAGCTCGTGTCACATTGTCCAAGATCATGATTGGCGGCAATGCCATGGACACCGCTTATGAACTCATCAATCGTGTAATTCGCCTTCATGAAGTTGCATGCTGCACAACATGCAACGGTGTTGGCATCACTATATGGGCCCTGTGGATTAACTCGGTCAAGACCATTGAGTCTGTCGCCCTCATCAGGCTCATGGTCACAATAGTGGCATGGCTCGCTCATCTTGGCTTGCATGGCTTCAACGTCATCCAACACAAGCTGTTCCTCCAGCTCGGTGTCATCCTTGCATTTGCTTCTGACACGTGCAATGATGGCCTTCATGCGAGTCTTTGCACTAGCTGCTTGGTTGCGTTGATACTCGGCCCTCTTTTCTGGGTGCTGCTCAAGCCAGGCACGGTGCACCTTGTTGTTGTGGGCCCGAAAGCCCTCGGGATCGGCAGCAAGGCGCTTCTGGCGTGATTTCTGGGAGTACTCTTGCTCCTTGCACCGTTTTGCCACACACATCTTGCATTCTGAGCGATAGGCTTTGTTCTCACGGAGTTGGAATTCAAGTTTATCGGTAGGGCAGATGCAATCTGGGTTAGCGCAGCGGTCTGGTTTGGATTGTGTCTGAACCTTAGCAGCATTGCTCTTGGCAATCTTAACCTTCCGACATCCCTTGCATTCCCCACGGTATACAGTCGATATCGTACCGTCTTTGCGCTTGTTGTTCTGTTTGCCATAATCGGACAATGGTTTTGCGGCCCCGCAAGGCCCTGTGCAAATTTTGGTCTCCATGTTTCTTGTTGTGTGTAAGCTCAACACCACACAAGTGACATGCATCTCACCTCTGCTGACCCCCTGGTGGTGCGGGGGCGCACGGGTAGCATTGTTGTGCCGGTTTTTTATATAATGAAAACAAAAAAACCAAGTACCACCCGATCTCCGCTGACCTTACAGGCCTCCGCTGACCCTATTGCGAAACACCAGGTCACTAGGGTGGTGGTCCTAACCACTAGGTCTGCAGCTGAAACGACCAATTCTGCCACCTACCCAAACCACTAGGTCTGCCACTCAAACCACTAAGTCCGCTACTGAAACACTAGGCGGGCCACCCAGATCACTACTGGTGGTCCTAGTGAGGACCACCACCCCCACCCTCACTAGGTCTGCGACTGAAACGACCAATTCTGCCACCCAAACCACTAGGTATGCCAAGGTCTGCCAACCAAACCACTAAGTCCGCTACTGACCTTACATGCGCTGCCATGCCTGTCCATACACGGTCAAAGCACCGTGCTTTTTTGGTGCTTTGAAAACATGCTGATGAAGACCCTACTGTACAAGAACACAAGCCGCGTTGTTCCCCCTAAGCTTGCCAGCTTGCGTGATTCCAGATACAATGTGTTGCTCCACAATGACAACCGGCATGCGCTTCCTGAAGTGACACGGGTCCTGTTGTCTGTGATTCCTGACATGTCAAGAATAGAGGCAACAGAGATTGTCAACCGTGTGCATCGCACTGGGCAATGCATCGTGCGCACCGTTGACAAGGCGTTAGCCGAGGAGTATTGCATGGGACTTGTACAAAGAAGCCTTACAAGCACCATCGAACCTAATTGAACTACATTTCGTCTGTCCACGAGACAATGATTGCACAATTCACAGAGCGTCGCTTGCTGTTGCTAAGATGCTCTACTCAACATCATGCAGTGTGTGCACAACAGTCAACAAAAAGCACTGTGCGCGGAACTCATGTCACAAATAGTAGTGCGCAGCAGGATGAGCTGCAAACTGCTCATGATAAACCTCGGTGGTGCATGGACTGCGCATGCGTATCGCATATTGGGAGCGCCCTAGTCTGCGGATGATCACTCGGAGTCATGACAAGTGCTGTGATATTTGCATGCCGTCCTTGTAGATCTAGCGCTTCTTTCCAGTCCTCGAAACAAACTCGACTTGGTCAAAGACCTGCACATCACACAACCCCATTCCTATCAATCGTTGTGCTTCATGGCTTTTTGGTGGTGGGCATACAGCTTGCTCACCGATCGGCTTCCAAGGCAATTTGCAAACACCAGGTTTTGCCCTACAGCTGCAGCCCTTCTCGTAGCGGCCTGGTTAGCTCCGCTGTCGACAGCATGCTGAATGGCGTCTGCAGTTGCGGACTCGCTACGAAGTGTATTGATAGGCAGATAATCGAGCATCATTCTCCTACCCGCTGGCGCAGCGTATGATGTTGCAATGCAAAGGGCAATGAAAGCAAAAGAGACTCTCATGGTTGCTTTGGTACCTATATGGCACATTTGCTGTCATTCAAGTGGCATTCATGGGATGACATATGTCTTTGCAATCAGTGCCATGGCACTCAAGCACAGTACACTGCATATCACGGTCAGTGCAATGCCCCACGACCTCTGGCTATGACAAGCCTCGCTGCTCGAGTTCTCCTTGCACTTGCCTTGAGCCGAAACAAGAAGGATGACTCCAATAAGCAGACCGACTGTGGTAAAGAAAGTCATTGCAAACCCTGCAGAGCCTGAGTGTTTGTGCTGGGTCGCAACACCTGGCATCATCTGTGCCAATGCAAGCCGACCAGCAAGCGTAGCCATGGTGGTTGTGTCTTTGCAGAGGTAATTATTTTGGGCACGGGACCATATCTTGTTTGTGGAACACCAAGTAAGAACGCGTCGACCAGATTGTAAGGTACGAAAACCAAGTATTCAAAGTCTTCAGCTACAGGTAGCGTCGCTCGACGCCAAGCTTGAGGGTAGGGTGCGTTCAATCAACGGGAAAAAATGCGCTTGTGTTGGCATGCCATCTCAATCAGCCACCAACAACGGGAGCATCGAAGCCTACTGCATGCGATGCAAGCGCAACCAGAATATGTTGAATGCTGAGCAGGTTCAGGCTAAGAATAACAGGTGGATGGTGAAAGGCAACTGCGGGACATGCAATACGCGCATGTGCAGTACACGGAGATTGACATGAACATGTGTGACACAGCTGACACAGCCAACTTGCTAATCAACAAATGGATCTGGTGGCAGGGCACAAAAGAAACGCGTGATCTCGCTTTGGCCTTTCCTTGCATTAGCCTCATGAATCCGTTGACGCTTGAGCACAGCTTTCTGATGTGCCACATGCTCTGCCTCCCCTGTGCCATCAAACACTGCATCCAGTGCTGGTGATAGGATTTTGAGTGTATCTGCCAGTGCGCTTTTGAGGAGTTGCAGGTAGTGGAAGTAATCTACTTCGAGCGCTTGTGCTTCCACGTGCTCTGGGTCCTCTGCACGCAGGGTAATGCTCTGGTTGCTGCCGTCCTGGCCCCTCACATAGACAAAGTCGACTCTGTCACCCGGCTTAGGCTCTTCGCCAGGGCTCCTGCTAGCTATTTTGGCCTTGACCACAGAATGCGGTTGGAGTGTGCCTGGCTTATAGCTATCACGAAGTGCCTTGCTCATCACAAGCTCCGACATCGCTACATCTCCTGCCATGAGCCTTTTGCTCGTGTCATGAATCACACGGCCGGCTGCCGCAATGTCTTGGTGCAACAAGATCAACTCCAAAACCTGTCTGCTGACGTCTCTCACCAAGCCACAGCAATCCCGCCTCACAAGGCTGATACCCTTGGCATCAATGGTACCAGGCTTGGACGGACTAGTGAATTTCAGGCTGGCGTACCTCTTCTTGCTATAAAGCAGGAAGGGGCTCTTGACATTCTCAAATTCGAGCTGGATAGGTGCCTTGAAGGTTGCCGAGATGCGCTGGGCTGCTTCATGTCCTAACCTGAAGACCTCAGTCATGTCTGTGACTCCCATGTCGCACATGACACTGTCCGTGTTTGATCCTATCAGGCTTCCAACACCTACTTGGAAGCGATGGTTCGCTGTTGTGAGATCGTAAACATATCCGTCATAGCTGACGGGATACATCTTCTTGACAGCATCAAGGCCCTGGCGCTGATACGACTTTGTCAATCTAAGCTGGAAGATGTCGGGTTTATCCGTGCTTGTGTCGAGCGAGGAGCGGTACTCCAAGCTACTTGCCAACAAGTTGATGGTCGCCATTGACAGCTGGTCTATGCAGGTGATAACACCTTCCTTGTCTCCAGCAGCATCGTACAAGCCCTTCCAAAAGCCCTCGCGCACAGCAACAGGGGCGTTTAGTATCGACGCTGGCACCACCTTACTGTTATTGTTGTACAGCAGCGCTCCGTACTGTTGCACTAGGTTCACTATGGCTCCATGCTGCCGCTGAGATGAAGGAACCAACTGGTACGCATGTGAGGACTCCAGCGTGTCCAGGATCGACCAGCCAAGATCAGGGTAGACCTGCTGGCACAACTTCTGATAGCCCTCGAGTAGTGTCAAGTTTGCATTGTTCAGCGCCCACCGATGCTGGCCACAGCTACCACCGCCGCAGAAGAAGCCCATGATCTGTGCTTCCGCGGCTGTGTGGACACTGCAGCTACTTGGTAACTCGGGAAACTCTGCATGCAGCAGCCCGTCCCCAGTCTGCAACTGATTGGGTGACACCTTGGCCCCATCCACCAGCAGCAGCGAGTGATCATCTGTGACATCTGCTATACCAGAATGTGTGTTCACCCTGACTATCCGCTTGTGCTCGGCCAGCCTGTGGCGGATGACTCTGAACACAGGAGTCCATCCGGCATCTGTCCAGGCCTCCACAGCTCCTGCTGGCAGCTCACAGGCCTCCTTGTCCTGGCGACCGTGCTCAACACAAGGTATCCACCGACCTCCTCCGTACTTCTCGAGAGACTCTATAGTCTCTATAAGCACCATGCCCTGATGGCAGATGAGGACAGGCGTGTAGCCTGTCACACTGTCACCATAGACAACCTTTGCACCCAAATACCATTCTTCGACGAGCTGCTTGGTCCTTGCTATCATCTGGCGACCTATCGTTGTCACTGCTGCTGCAATTGGTACACATGGCAGCAGCCCTGCTGCAGCACCACAGAATCCATACAAGGAGTTCATGGTGACCTTGTAAGCCATCTGCTTGCCATTGTACAGGGCCTCCATGAAGGTGTCGCCCCTATCCTTTGCAGCGCACTGCTCCTTTCGTGCATCTCTCCTGAATGCTGCCAGGTCAGCTAGCAAGCTTGGCAGAATGCTGTCACCATAAGACTCAGCAAACCTCACGGTCTGACCAGGACCGATCTCGACTGGCTCGCTGTACTTGACGCCAGGTAGGTTGCCATACGCCTGCTCGTCGAGCACCACGCTGCTGTGGCACATGTTGTGTGCCCTGATGATCGATGGATACAAACTGGCAAAGTCTAAGCACACGATGCGACCAAAGTGTGCTGCAGGCGTCGCCTCAAGGACTGTTGCCCCAACGTACTTGTCCGTCTTAGCAATAAGTGGCTTAGAAGGGCACAAGTAGCCTTGCTCCCTGGTTTTCTTTAGGATTACAGAAAACACCTTGATCTGTTGGCCACGGAACACCAGGTAGTCTATGGGGACATGTACGGCCTTTGCCATCTCCATGAGGTTCGGTAAGATGTCCAACTTGCGCAGGAGACGGATGGGCAGCTCTGCAGATGTGAAAATGGAACGTCAGTGTTTTGGCGAAAGCATGGCGTCGCATGTTGCCCGATCGCAAAGCTTACCTGTGTCCTTGACACAGTAGTGAGCGATCTTGTGGAGAGCTGCGGGTGTGCCTTGCCTGTACAAGGCAAACATCTCCTTGATCGGTAAGTCCACCTTCCTGTCTCCCAGAAAGTGCTCGGCAACCAGGTCAAGCTTATAGCTGCTCAACTTGTGCTCCTTTTTGACGATGGTAAGGATGTCAATCTGCAAAACAAAACACCTGAGTGAGCAGCTTGTCTACGTGCCTCATCGCATACAAGCTGCTAGGACCAATGTGGTGCAAAGCAGCAAGGAAACAAACGCGTTGCACCCCAGACGCTTACCTGCAGTGTGCCGGGAGTTGAAGGCGTAAAGAACTGATTGTGCCCATAAGCGGCACTTTGAAGCTGCCGGACCTTGATCTCTGATAAGTAGTCTGTCCTCTTGCCGGCCATGAGGTAGGGGAAGCGCCGTATGGGCGAAGGAGTCGCCGTGTTGCTGACTGCATGAAGGCCGAGAGCTCCATTGATGGCTGCCCTATCAAATATGTACTTGTAGTCAAACCCGAATATGTTGTAGCCGATATGGATGTCAGCCTGCTCTGCACGCAAGGCCCGAGCCCACGCGACTAGGAGTTGAGCTTCGGTCGAGCACACAACGACCTCTACACCATCCAGCGGGTCACACTGCCCAAGGCTGACTAAGTGCCTTTTGTAGGGCTCGTCTTCGGTGATGCGCCAAAAGCTTGTGGCTATCTGGATGATGGGGCACGAAGGCTCCAGTGCATTGGGGAAGCTACCGTTCTGGCTGAAGCACTCTATATCAAAGCTGGCCACGACGAGTGGAGCATGACTGGAGCAGTCCGGTACAGGTTCCAAATCCTCGAAGGAGCAGTTGAACTCTATATCGCACACTGTGCACTTTCGCTCATGCGCCTTGTCTGTGAGCGGCCGTGGCTTTGTGCAGCGCACCCAACCCACTGCGGGCAGGTTGCGCACGTGAAGCAAGCGCAACTCTGGGGGGACATTAGACTCGAACATTGCAAAGCCTGCTTCCGTGGCGATGACGGCTGCCCGTCGCAGCGCACGCATGCTGCGAAACTTGAGGAGCAGGAAAGGCTCGGTCGCCCCATTGGTGAAGCCGTAAAAGCGCTTGCATTGTGTGGTGGTTGCTTCTAGCAGCCCGTCCTTAAGGCTGTGGCGCAGCCGGCATACTAGACCAGCCACCTTGTTCTGCGAGCAGTCTCGGATAGACACAAAGCAGTAAGGCTTGAAGCTCACATGAGCGCAAACGGTGTGACCGTTGGATGTCCTGCCATATGCATCTATGATGAAACTAAAGCTTTTGTTGCTTGCGGATGGTGCCGAAGTGTCGTCGACGTTGGCATCCTCGACGTCACGAGCGTCCCAGGCAAAGACATGGAAGCTGACAGGCTCCATGGCTTGCTGTGTTGTGTCGTCCCGGCCTTGAAGGCACAAGTGTCTTTCTTTTTTTGTGCACTAAGCACAGCAATGGACACTGTCGACATCAAGCCCATACGCCTGCTTAGCATGGGCTTTTACTCCAGGGGCAACCTGGGCGACCAAATCTATGAGGATGTTTTCGGCTCTGTCTTTGGAAGCAGCATAGAATGTCACTGTGTTGATGACCTACAAGTGCTACCAGAGGGCATAGATGCCATCATCGTGGGAGGCGGAGACCTTGTGAATCCTTGGTTCATGACCAAGGTGGCAAAGCTCACTGCAAACTTCGCAGGGCCAATGTACCTTGTCAGTGCTGGCATACCCTTTGGTGGCCGCGACTTGCGCTACCTCCGCATGTTCGACCATGTCTACACACGCACACACGGAGACCTCCTGCTGGCGGGCTCGGTCCTTCCTAGCAGCGATGTGACGTGTTGCCGTGACATTGCATGGTGCTTGCCTCACACACCTAGAGATGTATCGCGCAATGATCTTGCACAAAAGCGGCGCGTCGCATTTGCTCTTGCGCAACCCTACTTTAGCAACAACAGTCGCGCCGAGGAGCTCAAGGTAGCCATAGTCCAGGTTGTAGATTTGATGGCTCAAGTATGCTCCGAGGTATTGCTCCTTGCCTTCAATACCAACCAAGCAAATGCGAGCGAGTGCGACATCTTCTTGAACAGGGAGATATGCCAGAGGGTTGGACGCGAGAATGTGAGGGTTGTCGAGGACATAACAAGGCCCGACGCAATGCTCGCTCTCTATGAAACTCTAGACCTCTTGGTCGGCATGAGACTTCATAGCCTCATACTAGCTATGATGCAGCAAGTGCCGTTCGTGGCCGTGTACACTACCAACAAGGTGCGCCATGCGCTTCAAGACGTAGGAGCAGAGGAGTTCGGCTATGAGCTGACGGTCGACGCAAAGTTCAAGCCGGTGGCGTTGGATGCCCAGAAGCTGCTCTACCTCATCAACAGGCGCCGCTTCGATGCGACTGCAGTAGTATGCAAGGCTCCGCAAGCGCCTAATTTGGATTGGCAAGAACTGGCCACCATGATCAAGACGGGAAAGCGCAAGAGCGCCATGCACAACGAGCCGGTCGTCAGGTCACTGACAGAGTCTGCTGCCAAGTGCAAGCAGCTTGTGTGCGAGTATGTCCAAATCGGTTCCACAGAGTACGAAACTTGGTTGAAAGGGGGGAGCCTGCTGCCCAAGGTCAATGGTGACGAAAGCATGCTGTTGGAGGTTTGTCGCCTCATATGTTATGCCATCACCGATTTCACGACATCTCCGTACCTGTGGGGCTTGTACGAAAACTGCAAGCAGTCTGATTTCGACCTGCAAGATGCCATCAAGTACATTCATGAAGACATGGTCAGCAGGCATCAACACACCACGACTGCCCCCCTGGAATTGAGAAACACACGCTTCGATCACAAAGTTCGGCTGGCAGATCAAGATCTGCACGACTTTGCAGGTGTGCACAGGGCAGGTTGGGCCTATGTTGTGAGTGGCTTGATGACTGCGTTCGGCGGCATGGATGGTGGACAGCAAGAGCAACTGCTCTTCCTTGATAGCCATGTGGATCGCACATTCCATTGGGCCAGTACAGCACTGGAGCTCGATGGAAAGATACCCTACAAACGCCCATGGATTGGCTTTGTTCATCACACTTTCACACAACAACATGGTCCTTACAACGGCTGGGAGCTGTTTAGGAAGCCTGCTTTTCTGGCCAGCCTTCCCATGTGCCGTTGCCTTGTCGCCATGTCCGAGTATCTGGCATCTCAGCTGCGCACTGCGCTAGACCAAGTTGGTTTCTCGAACGTTGGTGTGGAAGTGCTCTTGCACCCCTCCGAACCAGTAGCAGATGACATGTGCTTCACGATGAACAAGTTACTGAGCAACCCTTGCCCCAAGCTCGTGCAGATTGGGAGTTGGCTGCGATCTGCCTTTGCAATTTACAAGTTGCCTTCACCAGACCCTTGCGATGTATATTTGCAACGTTGCATCCTCAAAGCAAAAGAGGCAACAAACTACCTCAAGCCAGATGCGGTCGACAAGACTCTCGATAAGCTACTTGCCGACACAAGGGGACCGAGCTGCTTGCCTGGAGCTTGCAACTTTTATGCACACGAGATGGTGCAGCATATAAGAGAGCTCGAGCAAACAGTACATATTTTGGACAGGCTGGACAATGCAGATTATGATAAGCTGCTTGCTGAGAATGCTGTGTTCTTAAATCTGATCGACTGCAGTGCATGCAACACCATAATAGAGGTGATATTGCGCAACGGGATTGTGATATGCAACCGGCACCCGGCTGCACTCGAGTATTTACAACCCAATGCGGAGATGGATGGAGAATACCCGGGTTTCTACTCTAACCTGACCGAAGCAGCTGCCATATGTGGGTCAGTCGAGAGGCTGGAGGCATGCCATGCATATGTCAAGGCATTGGACAAAAGCAGATACACCATAAGTGCATTCCTTACAGGCTTCGATGCAATCGTTGCCAGATACAAAACGCCGTCAGTATAGACTACTACTTCTTGAAAGATGCCGGCGTGCCGCGTACCTGGTCCTTGGCTGGTATTGAACTATTGTTGCTTTGTGGCGACGTCCCAGACATAGCAGCCACACTGTTGTTGTTGGAGCATGGAGCTTTGCCTAGTGACGAGCATGCCTTCCTTCAAATTTGGGCATGCTGTGCGTTTGGTCCTTCGTTACACCCCTGCTCCAAGTTCCTGAACCGTGACCGCTCCGCTGCACTGTGCATCAGACACCTTTTTGTCGAGACACAGTTGCTGGGCAAACCCATACCCCAGCAGTTCCGTGCACGACGCAAGAAGGTTGCACACAATCACCAGGCTTGCTGAAATAAGCAAGTATACAAAGCCCGAGGCCATGAGATCAAAACACAGACACCTTTTTTTGTTGCGGTGCTGCTGCCTTTTGGACTGCATTCTTGGGCTGGGGCTGAGCACCTGGGCCCCTAGTAGGCACTTGCGGTGCTGCTGCCTTTTGGACTGCATTCTTGGGCTGGGGCTGAGTTCCTGGGCCCCTAGTAGGCACTTGCGGTGCTGCTGCCTCGTGGACTGCAATCTTGGTCTGGGGCTGAGCCTTTGGGCCCTGAGGCACTTGCGGTGCTGCTGGCTTTTGGACTGCATTCTTGAGCTGGGGCTGAGTACCTGAGCCCTTCGGCACTTGCGGAGCTGTCTTCTGGGCTGCATCAATCACCAAGGCTTGTTTCTCAACCTGAGCCACCTTTCGTTGGAGTTGTCGCTCTGTGTGAGCCCACTCCCGGCTAATGCGCATTTGCTCGTCGTGTAACTGCTTCTGACGTTGTCTGTTCAGCTCGGACCTGGCGCGCAGCTCCTCCTTGAGCACACTGAGCTTGCCTGTAACGGTTGATGTCGGAATAGCAGCAGTCGGCATGACTCACGTGCATAAATTTCGAACCAATGTTACACGCGCACCGGTACATGTTCCTGATGCTTCGACCTTTGTCGAGGTTGCACCCTAGACGCACAGTTGGTATTATCTTTCCTAGCGTTTTTTAGGTTTAGTTGGGTTGAGTATCTTTTCGTATTTTTCTGAGTATATAGCTTCCATAGTACGCTTATGCTCTGGACTGGCTTTGAGCTTCCAATCATAAATTGCTTTTAAGTCCCTTAGTTTCTCATCGATTGTACCATGAATTATTTCTGCGAGTTCCCACCCCTTTTCCGGATCCGAGTCGAAGCTGGCTACAGCTGCCAACATATCATGCACCTTGTCCAACAAGACAAATGATCGATGAGCGTGGTCGCGGTCACCACTCCACTTGTCAGGATGAAAGAGAGGACGCTTCCACCTCTGAATCGCTTTCAATGCTTGAATTTTGTCTCCTCCATGCTTACGTAGGTAGTCATGCACAAGATCCCATCCAGCATAGACAGCAGACTCTGCATCACCTGCTGCTCTTTGACTTTCGTATACTTGTTTTAGCAGATCGTAAAATGGTTCATTCTCACGCTTTGTGAACACTTGATGTCGCCAAAGGTTTGACGACATGCGCTTTTTCTGTTCTTGTGCAGCACGGGCCGCCTTCGCTTCTTGTGCAGCACGGGCCGCCGCAGCTGTACGGGCCGCCATGCGGTTTCTCTCTTCTTTTGCAGCACGCGCCTCTTCTTTTGCAGCACGCGCCTCTTCTTGTGCAGCACGCGCCTCTTCTTGTGCAGCTCGCGCCTCTTCTTGTGCAGCACGCGCCTCTTCTTGTGCAGCACGGGCCGCTTCTTGTGCAGCACGGGCCATGCGTCTGTTCTCTTCTTGTACAGACTGCGCTATGCGGATTACGCGGGCTACCTCATCTACTGGCGGCATCTCAAATTCGTCTGAAAAATTTTCTTCGACCCCGTGTTTGCTTTGTTCTTGTGCACGTTTCGAAACACCCGCCTTGTTCCCAGCAAGTCTTGCACGCACCGCCTCAAGCACGATGCGTTCAGCCTGCTCCGACGTTGTTTCTCTGGCACCGCTGGTTCTCTTGTTAGCTCTGTTATTCCACCAAGGCTCCCATGGGTCCTGCTTGGGTCCATTCCTAATGTTCGCCGTTCCCCGAGCTTCTTGTCGTGCCCCCCCCCGCCATGGAATTCTGGCTCGCTTGTGGGCCACGAGCTGCTTCGAAGAGTGCTTTCTCTCGTTCTCTAAAAATTTGCCACCTTGAAGGAGGGGCATTTTCTTCTGGAATGGGCAGACCTCTCATGTATGCCAGGCTTAACAGACGCTGCTGCCCTGCTGTATCTGGCACTTTTGCTATCAGGGCTTGGCGTCTCTGTGCTCTAGGCAACCTCGACAATTCGTGCAGCAGCTCAGTGTTGTTGTAAGTGGTCTGCATGTTTATGTAAGAAGAGCACAGAAAAAAAAGATCACTTGGTACATGCGGCTATGCACTGTTGTAAATTGTCGAAGCCGAAGCTGTCGTCGTCGGTGGCCTGTCTCTTTGCACACGCTCGCAGCCTTTGCTCTTTGTTGGCTGTTTTTCTGTTATACGGCGTATCGCAGAACCATCTGAGAGGTTTGGTGTTGTTCATTCGATTGGCAGCATCCATGGTGTTCCAGGATCGTTTCTTGGACGGATTACTTGGAGTTGACGGCGTTTCGGGCTGCCGAATATCGTCAGGAGCCCATTGTCGGGGCAACCCTGAAGAGCCGCTTGCCGCTCCAGGCGGATCACTCGGAGACGCAAACAGGCTCGAAGGCTTCCTGGCAGCTGCCAGAGCCAATTGTTGGGGCAACCCTGAAGAGCGGCTTGCCCCTCCAGGCGGATCACTTGGAGACGCAAACAGGCTCGAAGGCGTTTCGGCAGCTGAGGTAGGCCATTGTCGGGGCTTTTTCGAAGAGCGGCTTGCCGCTCCAGGCGGATCACTTGGAGACGCAGACAGGCTCGAAGGCGTTTCGGCAGCTGAGGTAGGCCATTGGCGGGGCTTTTTCGAAGAGCGGCTTGCCGCTCCAGGCGGATCACTGGGAGACGCAGACAGACTCGAAGGCGTTTCGGCAGCTGAGGTAGGCCATTGTCGGGGCTTTTTCGGCGGATCACTGGGAGACGCAGACAGACTCGAAGGCGTTTTGGCAGCTGTCAGAGCCAATCGTTGGGGCACCCTTATACCCGAAGAGCTACTCGGCGACAGGCCGCGGGGAGGGTCACTTGGAGACGCAGACAGACTCAAAGGCGTTTTGGCAGCTTGCAGAGCCAATCGTTGGGGCACCGGCGGCAGGCCGCGGGGAGGGTCACTTGGAGACGCAGACAGACGCAAAGGCGTTTTGGCAGCTTGCAGAGCCAATCGTTGGGGCACCGGCGGCAGGCCGCGGGGAGGAGGATCACTTGGAGACGCAGACAGACTCAGAGGCGTTTCGGCAGCTGGCAGAGGCAATGGTTGGGACACCGGCGGCAGGCCGGGGGGAGGAGGATCACTTGGAGACGCAGACAGACTCAAAGGCGTTTCGGCAGCTGGCAGAGGCAATGGTGGGGGCGCCGGCGGCAGGCTGGGAGGACCTGGGGGCCTACCGTTGTCATCACTGTCGTCATCACTGCTGCTGTCATCACCAGTGCTGGTCATATCATCGTTATCACTATTTCTCCGGGGGGCAATATGAACATCAAAGGTTTTAGCGAGATCACGTATCCTTGCAGCATCTCCCTCTGAATAGTGTGAGTTCACATACATACCTCTTGCTTCTGGTGCTGGAAATGTGCGGACCTCTTGCAGGATTTCAAAGAGTTCCGATGTGCTCAAAGGGGGGGGTGCATTGGACATGTTGTCGTACACTTGTACTTTACAGCTCAGAGAATAATTTTTACCAGCCAAGCGTTGTCGCTGCAGCACATGGTCGCATGGAGGATAGGGACGGGCTCGGCGACACGCCCTTCTTATGGTTGCTGCCAGCTCTTGTCACAACTGCTTCATCGGTGATCTCGTCATGGCATAGCTCTCAATACCAAAAATAAATCTCATGCATTGTAGTATGTCACTTGAAGGTGCAAGAGGTGCCCACTCACCATTGCCGTGCATGCAGACGCCAAAGCCTTTCATCTTCACCTCGATGTCATCGTCACCCCCCACAAGCACCCTCAGCGCATTCCAGCGCCTCAAACGCAATATATGTGCCTTGCATGAACAACTGTGGAACACGACCGAAGCACTTAGTCGCAAGACTGATGAAGCACATCAGCTTGGAAGAGAGCTTGACAATCACAAAGACGAGCTTGCCGTGTTGCAGCTAAAATTGTCGACACTAGCAAGCCATGAGGATGAGATAGCACACTTGAAGCAGAACCTGCAAGCAAAAGATGCTCAAGTCAGTCGCCTCACACGCAAAGTCGGTTCGCTCGAAGCAGAGAACGATAGACTGAAAGAGCAACATGACGACTGTCAGGACGACTTGCTCGAGTTCGCCGAGCTCAAGACCGAATTTGACACCGTCAAGCAACAACTTCAAGAAGCCAATGCGCGCGCGCGATTGGTCATGGCCAGAGAAGATGCAATGGGGATCAGGTTGCAGCGCACAGAGGAGTCCATTCTTGACCTTCATGAGCGCAATGCCGATGTCATCAAACTGTGGTCGCGCGAGCGCAAGCGGTTGCAGTGCTTGCTGCACGAAAGTAGCCGCAACCTCCAAGTTGCCACGGAAATGGGTGCTAAGTGCTGTGCGTGCCAGGGATGCAAGATTCAGTATGCCATGCCCTGTGGCCATTGTGTCTGCAGCGAGTGCAGGGACAAGCTGACAAAATGTGCCATGTGCAGAGCGGCGCCTTCTTCAGTGCTCAAGTTGTATGTTTGAGGGCTAGGTGAAACGCCATCGCCGGTGACCAATCATGAACGCATTTCACTTGAGCGCGGTTGTTCACAGAGAGTCAGATATCCCATTCTTCCATGACGAGCAACACCGCTGCCTCCTGTGGTGCTGTTGTGCCACACGAGCTGCGCATGCAGTCGGAGCTCGATTTGAACGACCTTGACTGTATCAAGAGTTTGAGCGCCCAGGAGACCGTTGATTATGTGCAGTCCATCTTTACAAAGCTACAGCAAAAGGTCCCTGGTTGCACGGACATGACCTCTAGAGATTTCATGGAGCGCATCAGCAACATGCTCGGCTTCAGATTCGATGAGCCTACCAGTTTGGACAAGATCGACAATTACCTTTGCTACAATGCCACTGAGATCATGAATCTGCATAGGCAGCTGGCTCACCACAAGTTCTTTGAGCCAGATGCTGCTCGCCAGCTGCCAAGTTTCCCTGTCGCCGACATCCTTGACCAGTATCGCTCCGTTGTATCGATCATATACTCGTTCAACCGCGCCCTCTGCACTTGGGGCCGCTGCAAACTCACCGTGGAGGATTTCGAAAACTGCACAGGTTTCCGAGCATCGAGCCTTGGCTCTGTTGTAGGCGAGCCTGCTGTTTGCTTCCAATTTGATGATGAGGTCAAATTAGGCGACCACCAACATCTTGTGCTATTCCTGCTGGGTATGGCCTATGATCAAGGTCTTAGGAAATACGGGGATCATGTGTATGAGCGAATCGTGATCGAGCAGGGGCAGGAGCAGCTCTTGACCCATGCGTGGCAGCCAAAGATGGAACTCGAGAAATTCGTCCGTACCTCTTGCCGCAAGGAAGTGCACTTCAATTTTTGGAAGGCGGCCAATGCACGGGCTTGCAGCGTAGCTGATGCAGCCAAATACTTGAAGACGTGTGTGGATCCAGAATTGCCGACATTGCAAAAGGACCGGCATGTGTTTGCGTTCCAGGATGGCACTTATGTGTTGTGGGTAGAACAAGGAGGCGTACCTTCAGACTTGTTTGTTCCGTATAGGCTGGGCCCGGGCGAGAAGCCTCTGCACTCTGGCGTCGTGGCAGCCAACTTCTTTGAGCAACCAATGGGCTTTCGAAAGGACACGCACTGGAGCGACATACCAACGCCAAACCTCGACAAGATCATGGACACCCAAGACTTTGCTCCAGAGGTCAAGCGTTGGATGTATGTCATGCTGGGCCGCTTACTGTACGATTTGGGCGAACGCGATGCTTGGCAAGTCATCCCCTTTCTCAAAGGCGTGGGTGGTTGTGGAAAGTCTACCTTGATCAATGACGTCTGCGGTCAGTTCTACCAAAAAGAAGATATCGGAGTCTTGTCCAATAACTGTGAGAGGCGGTTTGGCCTGAGTGCGCTAGTGGGCAAGTTTGTCTTTGTGGCCCCAGAGATCAAGGAAGATATGCAGCTCGAGCAGTCGGAGTTTCAGTCCATAGTCACCGGCGAGGAACTTCAGATCAACAAGAAGCACGAGACAGCGTTTGCAGTTCAGTGGACCACACCTGGCATCATGGCAGGCAATGAACTCCCCGGTTGGACCGATAATGCCGGCTCCATTGCGAGGCGCATCCTCATCTTCTACTTTGGCAATCATGTGCCAGCTGAGAAGGGTGATACCGAGCTCAAGTCCAAGCTCCACAGTGAGATAGGCTGCATCTTGCAGAAGTGCAACCGTGCCTACATAGAAGCAGTGCAGCAGGTAGGGGGGTCTAACGTCTGGCTGTACCTGCCCCAATACTTTGCAGAGCAGCAGCAGCAGTTACGCATGGAGACGAATTCCCTAGAACACTTCTTGGGCCATGGCACCTGCGTCTTTGGTACTAGTGAGTACATCCCAAGAGATGACTTTGTTCAGACCTATCAGCGATACTGCAAGGACAACAACCTCATCCAGAGACGGGTCATGCATCCTTCTAATGATCCTACATTTGCACGCTATGGCATCAAGGTTGCGCCTGAGAGAGCCGATCGTGTGTACCCACGGGGGAGCAGCACTGTCATCAACGCCAACTTTATGCTTGGTGTGGATGTGAGAAGCTCAGCTGCCACCACAGCGGGTCTAGGTGCAGATGATGACGACGGCTTCTAGAAGAGTCGGAAATTTTTTTCCTCACTTGATGTAATATCCAAATGCCAAGCAACACAAACGTGAGCACCGTTAACAGGAATGTCTCAAAGTTGTCGACCGGCACCACCGGCAAGAAGCGCCTTTCAGAAGCCGATGCAAAGGACCTTCGCGCTTGGCTCGAACGTGTGTTTGGCGACGTCGCAAAACTAGAGGCGGCTCTGAACGAGATCGACACGGAGATCAACAAACTCAAAGGCATGGCAGAGAAGTTGAGCGTTGCAAAGCGAGCTACCTCTGAGAGACTGGTCGATGCAATGGCCAAAAAGGACGCAGTTATCAAGACCTACACAGATTACCTTGACAGACTCGACATCGACAAGAACACCAATGCGCTCTATAGGGCCACTCAAGACCAAAGCCTCAAGCAAAAGACATTGGCTGCTAAGCTAATGCAAAGCATTCCCTTCCCGATGAAGTTGTGAATATGGCGTGGTCACACCGCTATCAGATCATCCTCGTCCTCAGAAAGGTTGCGTCCAACTTTTCGCCATACGGACAAGGCGCGGACAGGTTGCGGGGTCTCGTAGCTCACGGCGAGTGCAATCTGATGGTCTGCATGCAAAAAATCGTACGGAGAGCCATCGGGTGCTTCCCATCGTATTGTCATGCGCGCGAGCCTTGAAAGCGGGTGGCGAAATCGCATGGTGGGGTTCACCAGCACCGGCTTGTCCGAGGGTCGATTCAGACCGAGGACAGATGCTAACCCAACATTGCACTCGTTGAAGCAAGCACTGCCATGTTTTTCGAGCTCGCTACACCGTAGTGCAGCATGACAAGTGCTTGCTGCTAGGTCCACTGTGCTCGGCGAAACAAGAAAGTTTGTATGGGGCACCATGAAAAGCTGAGCATTGAGGGCCATGTTTTCGATAAGGGCTCCGGATCCACTTGTCTCTAGTGCGGGCTTGTCTGTTGTGCAAGCAGTGAGCGCACCATAACATGCTCCATAGTTTGCACTTTCAGTGTCGGCACAGAGCTCTAGCCAGTGCGGCTCTCCGCTTCTGACTGTGACACCATGCAGGTTTAAGGAGGTCAGACCAGGAAAGCTGACTCTGGATCTGCTTTCGTGGATGAGCGAGTTTGTAGTCTTGTGAATGATGCGGCATGTTATGTACTCTGACGAAGGCGACTCGACGAGCGGTATAACATTGACAACCAAGCGTGTCAGCCTGCCTCCTTTGGCACCAGGCACAAACGATTGGCGGACATATGAATCTCGTGCCAGGCCATAATGAGAGATGCTTTTTTTGCTACTGGCGATTATCTGGGTTTCAATGGCACCAAGGAAGTGAGTGTCTGCAAACGCTGTTATAGGTGCGGATGAAAGCGGACCGTCTGAAAACAGTCCGAGCATGCATGCCATGGGAGAGCTGACATCCACTCGAAAAGGCTCCTGCGCAGCAAACAAGAGCTTGTTTGAAGCCTCGAAAGGCCGACTGGCGGGGTACACGTCAATGCCCGGCATTAGCATATTCAGTGCTTTGGAGATGGACTTTGGTGTATAATTGCCCGGTTGTACCTCGACCGTGCTCCAACCAGTCGAGGTAGTGCCGAGCTGAAACCGCAGTTTGTTGCATGCCTGTGTGACGTTATAGAATGACCCTGCTGGCGGTAGATTGATTGCTAGCACCTTGACGCCTGTGACGGAGCTGAATGGATTGCTGAGTACCACAACATACTCAGAGGGAGAAGGATGAGTGGTCCTGTCGCGGCGTGACGAGTCGATGAGGATCACGTGCTCTGTCTCTGACTTTTGCATCATGGTTGGTTGGTCAAAGGTGGCCTAGTAAAATTTGGTTGAACATTGTGACGCAAACCACCCAGGTGACAACTTGCCATATCACTTGTGCTCAACTTGGAGCTGATGCAAGCTGTCAACATCATGGCAACCACAAGAATTTGTATCGAGGGCAACATCGGCAGTGGCAAAAGCAGCGTGCTACAAGCGTTGCAAGGCCAACCCGCTGTGCAAACATACCCCGAGCCAGTGCATGAGTGGTCGGAATGGTTGCACCTTTACTACCAAGATCCAAAGCGCTGGGCGTTTGGGTTTCAGATGAAAGTATTGTCTTCGTTTGTGCGCGACTACGAGGGCCCAGTGAGCATCATTGAGCGATCTATGCTGTCTGCGCGGCATGTATTCGGCCAACTCTTGTTCAATCAGAATCTTTTATCTGACAAGGAGTGGGATCTTTTCAAAAACATCGCTGCCATGTTCTGGTGGGAACCTGTGGCCATGATCTACATCGACACACCAGCCACAATGTGCCTTGAGCGCATGCGGCAGCGAGGGCGCCAAGCAGAGGCTGACGTCGATATAGAATACTTGCGCAAGGTCGAGTTCATGTACGGACATATGTTGAAGTATTTTGAGGGCAAGGTGTTGCGTATAGATGGCACCCAAGACCAAGAGACCGTTACTGCAGCCGTGCAAAAGGCCTTGACTGAGCTCAAGCAAGGCATGCATGCCACTTGAATACGCCCATGTCATTGATTAGGCTAGGTGGTGCCATGGCATCAAGGCCCCGACGTACCATCAAGGCTCCAGAGCGTTACAGTCCATGCGAAGACGTAGAAGATGATTTTGAGTCAGACGAGTATGACTCCGAGGAAAGCGAAGACAATGAATCTGCTGCATTCAGTCCATCTGAGGAAGAAGATAGCGAAGCAACACCGACACTCCAAGCTTTCATTGTTCCAGACGATAGTCTAGCACTAGCACATCACAGCGACTCGGATTGGAGCCCTGTTGCGGAACCCAGTGATGAAAGTGATGATAGTGAGGACATTGAACTTGTGGCCACGGAAGATTTGAGTGATAGTGAGGTCCCTGGTGATAGCCCAGCAAGCACGTGTTTCGTCGATCCGGAGGACGAAAGTGACGGGTTGTTGCCGTGTGAGAGCGATACTGCGCCAGTTATGTAGGCAACTTTGTTGCGTCAAGTCGTGAAAGTCTGTGCAATGTCTCTGTCCTCCACTCCTTGAGGGCTTTGATCCGTGCATCTATTTCTTGTAACTCTGCTTGCATCATCTTCTGGTCAACCTGATGTAAACGAGGAGAGAGGATCAAAAATACCTTGATTCAGCTGTTTGCGTAGGGATTGCAGCATGGCAGCATCAGCAGAGTCGAGGGTGGTGGACATTCAGGCTATGATACACACGTACTATTTTCTGAACGCGTCAGATTTTTTTAATGTATGGTGATGCTACCACATGAGCCTCCCCCCTCTACTAGGCCCCTTTGTCGTCCAGATCTCCCCATCCGTCGACCCAGATGGAAACTTCACTGATACTTTTGGCCCCATGTCTTTGCGCATGTCGCCAGCCTTTTCCACCGACCCAAGGAGCAATGCGATCTTGATCAGCCCTCTGTTACTAGATGACACCGTGACCAGCTCGTCTACCATTCTCGCAGCAACAGCAAATGCAGTACATACCGTATATGCAAGCATACCATCCAACACAGACCAAGTGCCAGAAGGAACCAACAACTTATACTTCACGAATGCCAGGGCACGGAATTCGATCAGGGTGTCTGGGGAGGGTCTGACATACGACGCAACGTCTGGAACTCTGGCCGCAGATGTTTTTACTCCAGCGAGTTTAGATGACACTATCACGAGCAGAGCAGTAGATAAGGGAGCCACCGCTAATGCGCTTTGGACAGTGTACAGCAAGATTCCCGCAACAACAGATGAATTGCCGGAGGGTTTGACCAAATTGTATTATTCCAATACACTTGCACGCAGTGCCATATCGATTCGCAGTAATGGGCTGAGTTACACCGCGGCCACGGGTGTCTTATCCGCAAACACGGCAAGCTTGACAGAACCAGGCGTGGTTCAGCTGGTCGACGCAACCAACAGCTCGGCCGTCGACAAGGCTGCAACAGCCAACGCAGTTAGGGCGGTCAGCAGCTTGATCCCGACCACTACAGATGCCCTGCCACAAGGCACTGTTAACTTATATTTCTCAAATACACTGGCGCGTAGTGCAATATCAGCTCCTAGCAACGGTCTGGCCTACACCGCAGCCACGGGTGTCTTATCCGCAAACACAGCCAGCTTGACAGCACCAGGTGTGGTTCAGCTGGTCGACGCAACCAACAGCTCGGCAGTCGACAAGGCTGCAACAGCCAACGCGGTCAGGGCAGCCACCACATTGATTCCAGCCACCACGGATGCCTTGACACAAGGCACTGTTAACTTATATTTCTCAAATTCACTGGCGCGTAGTGCAATATCGACTGCCAGTAATGGTCTGACATACACCGCAGCCACGGGTGTCTTATCCGCAAACACGGCCAGCTTGGCAGCACCAGGCGTGGTCCAGCTGGTCGACGCAACCAACAGCTCGGCAGTCAACATGGCTGCAACAGCCAACGCGGTCAGGGCGGCCACCACCTTGATTCCAGCCACCACGGATGCCCTGGCACAAGGCACTGTTAACCTGTACTACTCGAATGCGTTGGCCCGCAGTGCCATATCGACTGCCAGCAATGGTCTGACTTACACAGCAGCCACCGGAGTCTTATCCGCAAACACTGCCAGCTTGGCAGCACCAGGCGTGGTCCAGCTGGTCGACGCAACCAACAGCTCGGCAGTCAACATGGCTGCAACAGCCAACGCGGTCAGGGCGGCCACCACCTTGATTCCAGCCACCACGGATGCCCTGGCACAAGGCACTGTTAACTTATATTTCTCAAATACACTGGCGCGTAGTGCAATATCGACTGCCAGTAATGGTCTGGCCTACACAGCAGCCACCGGAGTCTTATCCGCAAACACGGCCAGCTTGACAGCACCGGGTGTGGTTCAGCTGGTCGACGCAACCAACAGCTCGGCAGTCAATATGGCTGCCACTGCGAATGCAGTTTCTACGGTAGCAACGACTCGTGTAGCTAAAACAGGCGATACCATGTCAGGCGTATTGCATGTTACAACCGGAACATTTGGCATGCCTGCTGTCAACAACACAAGCACCGGTGACAGATTGCGCCTATGGCCTGGGGATTCAAACAATCCTCCTTTTGCAATAGGTGTTGACACTGGCACTCTTTGGCAAGGTGTGCCCACGGGTTCTTTGTTCAGATGGTATCTGGGGACCACTGCAAGCATGCAGCTCAGCAGCAGCAATCTCACTACCACTGGTGATATCATTAGCTTCAACAACATATCAGATGCAAGGCTAAAAACAGATATCACTGCAGTTGATACTGATGACGCTTTAAAGACCGTGTGTCGGTTACAACCCGTCGAGTTCACCTGGAAAGATACGATAACAAATACAAGCAAGCGAGGAAGGCGTGATCGAGGTCTCATTGCACAAGAGGTGGATGAGGTGTATCCATTTGCCAGTGACTCGGTAGCGATGCCGGATGGTAACACCTACCAGATCGTCCATTATGAAAAACTGACACCATTGTTATGCGCGAGCATACAAAGTTTGCAGCGCCAGCATTGTTCTGTGGTGAACGAGCTGCAAAGCCAACTAGCCGAACTCGCACGTAAAGTACAGCTGATGGAACACAATCACGTGCAGCCTACTCTTGGATGATGGAGGCTAGCCCAGCATTGTGAAACCGCAGGGTTATGGCCATGATGGGTACCTGAACAAGGTGTTTCCAAATCCCTAACCTAAGTAAGTGTAGCGCTGATGAAGGTGCAGCCAACGGCAGATGAAGGCAGCACTGACTGTGAGAGAATTTTATGTGACAAAGACAGTACAACTCATGCAGGTCAGCACCACCAGTGAAGGCGTCGGTCCGCAACTACTAGCTAACATGAGTGGTGCTCAGTTGCTGCTCGTCGGCAATGCGTCGATTTCGGAGCGGTTGGAAACTGCCATTGCGACAGCAAACGCGATACATGTTGCTGAGCTGGAAGCTGGAAACGTAGAGGCCACTTCTTCGGCATCTATCGCTGACCTAACAATCACGGCCAACGTGAACGTGTCTCATGCTTTGAACACGAATGTGCTATCTCATAAGCACGCGACCTTTGGGCCTGTGAAGCATGCCAATTTCGACATGCAGCGTGCCTGGTATGTTACAAACACGGTGGGACGTGCCCTCTTCGGTTCTGTGTGGCTGGGGGCCAAAGACACAGTAGTCGTTACCCATAACATGGACCTGGACCCAAACACATATGCCGTGGTGTGCAGTCTCTGCGACAAAGGCGTCGTTCGCGAGGTGGTAGCCCCTCATGTATGCAATAAGGATCGTAACTCGTTCACTATCGACTTCAAACCTTCCATCACGTCGAACAGTGCAATGGTCAGCTTTGCTATGAGCGAACTCAGAGTATACACTTCTGACTTCGATGCCATGTCGTCCACTCCGATAGTCCCCACATGGGTCCAAGTGTCAGTTATTTGATAGCAGCTGTGACAAATGTGACAAACATCTGGGCAGACTACATATATGCCCTGGGCCGTCAACTGGTTGTAACAAGCTGACCAAACATGAATGGTATGCGCCCCCACACAACGGTTTCGTACCATCAGAAGCCATGCAACGCAACCCAACTACGGACGCTCGATCGTTACGGACAGCTGGCAGGGTCATGGCAGGAGCTCGAACGCAACGTAGATGCTCTCCTCGTCGATTTCAAAGGCCACTCCAAGTCGTGGCGCAAAGACAGAGCACTCGTCCATGTGTATCATGGCATACGTGCCATGAAGAGAGCCAGCAAGCTCGCAAAATCTCGCATGGCGTCGAATCTTAGGGGCTATATGGCCAAGCTCATGGACGCTCATCCATATGGACCCTCTGTGATGGTTTCAAAGCCTCACTACTTCTTCGAAGCAGCTTATGATCCAGCCTTTCTCAGCAGGCCCTTGCCTGAGCCTGTCGTGGGTATGATAAGGGCGAAGCCGGTGGCACGAGAGATACGGCAGATGCAGCAGGTCATAACTTCCTCCCTCGAACTGATAGAGCAAACGAGTAGGGAAGTAGGACGATTTCAGGCGGAGCGAGCCGTGATAGATAAAGCATGCAGAGCTTTGACGTTTTGGCAGCAAAGCAAGGCTGCAAAGATAGTGCAGGCTCATTGGAGACATTGTGTGTCGAATCCGTCTTTTACAATGTGTAGACGTAGACTGCACAACGAGTTTGCAGCGATGGGGGGCCTGTAACCGAGCACGGCGGTCAAGGTGTCTGGGGATTTGTTGCTCCTGCTACCACCTCGGCCGCCAGCTGCTGCAAAGAGGGAGGTCTGGCTGATCTCATCCTATGCTGATTTCGACCTCCGACCCAATATTATTTTGCCATGGTACATGCATGGTCAGTGGCCGTATGACAGTCTCATCAAACCTGCTGCTAACCCTGACAGCCGGCTTCTTCTGTCTGTGCCTTTTGCTGGCGATGACGTTGTGCACAGTGGCAGATGAGCGTTACACAAGCAACCTCATGGATCGACCGCCTAGCGTGCAAGAAGTCGGACGCAGTGCCTGGACTCTGTGGCACACGATGGCAAACCATTTTCCAGACAGACCAACACCATCACAAGCAGCAACCATGAAAACATTCTTTGCTGCGGTAGCAAGCTTATATCCGTGCGACACTTGCAGGCTTCACTTGCAGGAATACATCCAAGCCCATCCACCCGTGGTGGCAAGCGGTCCAGAGCTACGCAGATGGTTGTGCGACCTACATAACAGCGTCAACCTAAAGCTCACAAAGCCGTTGTTCGATTGTAACAGAGTCATCCAACGCTGGGGCTGGCTCTCAATTGGTTATAAACATACGTGCCCGACCTGTTCGAGGTGCCCAGGCAGAGCGTAAACTTGCGCGCTTGGAAGCTGCAAAAATTGCGCACACGCTTTACAGCAAGTGGTCCAATGGCAAGGATCGACCCCGCAAACCGCGATCTCACAGCATATGGACGTGTGAGCAAGCTCATCGCCAACACAAAGCTGTCTGCGCCGTTCTTGGACAAACCACCGCGGCTCATAGGCGCAGGCAGTTATAACGACGTCTTTGTCATAAGCTTCAAAGGATCGCCGCTGGTGATGCGCCTTTCGTACTACAGCCCGTATACACTAAGCAAGGTCCAGGCTCTGATAAGGCAAAGCTTACCGCGCAAGCAGCTATTGAGCAGAGCCCAGAAAATCACATGTTTGGACCCAGTGTGTGTTAAGAACAGTTACTCTGGGTTTTGTAACTTGTTGATCGAACATAACGTTTGCCCGCATTTTGTGTACATGTTTCATAACATAGACGTAAAATGCTTTGCCTCCCAAGTGAAGGACCAGATAAAGCCCGAGCGCCAAAAGCACAATCTCTCCTTTCGGTATAACAATCTATCGTTCCATGAGAAGTTCCAGACCAGCTTGCGCCTGAAACTCAGGCAGCTCACAGATTTGCAGCTTGTTGCTGTCATGTTCCAAGTGCTCTATGCCATTGCTGTCCTTCAGCATTACCTGCCCAACTTTAGGCATAACGATTTGAGCTTGGACAATGTGCTTATCACGACATATCGACCAAATGCCAATGCACAACACACACACTACCGATTGGCGGGAACGGACTATTATGTACCAGACGTTGGCATCGTGGCAGCCGTGGCAGACTTTGATTTGTCGCATGCTGACGCTGTTGTCGTCGATGACAACAAACCCAGCAAAGCGCACATCGGTCTCAGGAACCAACTGATAGCCAAGGACCAGTTTGGCAACCATTCCGATGTGCAAGCACGCAACATCAATGCCAAGCCGAATCGGGCCTTCGACACCTTTTACTTCCTGTACCGCCTTAAGGAGGCACTGAAGGGAAGAAAAGGATCGGTCGCTGAGTGGCTGCAAAACAACGACATACTGCTCAAGCACAAGACCAAGTACTTACCGATTGCATATCCGTCTTTATACCCTGCTGTGCTGCTTGCAAACAGCCCGGTTTTCAAAGCCTTTAGGCAGAGACCACCACTGTCAACTGGCAAGACCTTCCAACCCAAACCATTGCCTTGCCGGATCGACGACGCCAAGGTTTGCTCGGGGGCTGCAGGTGAAGCCACCAATCATGTCGGTGCTTCCATACGCAAGGTCACTATGAAAACAGTCATGATGCCTGAACATTAAGCCCGACTGCCAGCTGACCGGCTCGAGCCCGAGGCCCGGCTCTTGCTGGGCTTGTTTTTCGAGCTGCCTGTGGAGTAGAAGCTTTCCTGTGGACTGCCGCCTCTGCTGCGACTGCCCCCTGAGCTGCGACTGCGACTGCCCCCTGAGCTGCGACTGGCGCTGCCCCCTGAGCTGCGGCTGCGACTGCCCCCCGAGCTGCGGCTGCCCCCCGCGGTCTTGCTACGACTCTTTGGAGGATTCATGAACATGCGCGCAAAGCTTGCCTCCAGTGGGCCAATCTCGACATCCCTGCCATCGTCACCCTTTTTGATGGTGCCAATAGGCCCGTATGGTCCCATACGCAGGTCGATGGCCTTGTAGACTGGCCTCTCGACGGCTATCTGGCCAGTGCTTGTTGGGAACGGTTTCCCATAACCGTACATGTATGTTCGACCATCTTTGTTGCTATTCAGTACTGGAATAGATCCACTCTTGCTAGGGCGCTTGTAGGCAGATGATAACCCGTATGCATATGGCAGGGGCCAATGAGGCCATGGGTAGGCAGATGTCGGCTTTGCAGAGTCGCTCAACAACCATGCTGGTGGTCTGAATGTCCACAGATCCGGTCGATCCATGGGCCATAACCAATATGTCCACCAGGCGTCGGGAACGGTGGCAGTCCCGTTGCTGCTCTCCGAAGAATCGATGCGCTGCTTGACCTCTGGCACATGACGCAGGCCTCTTCCAATCCACTTCTCTGGGAAGCGCCAGCTCACTAGGATGTTTGTGGGGAGATACTTCTTGAGAAATTCCTGGCTTTCCTGAAGGAGACTCCTCACGTCCTTCTCACGTTCTGGGGGGGCGAACGACCTCCCCAACTCCTCACCGTCGACCACGAACCCATTGCCACTCTTGTCCTGCCTGATGTCTGCGAACTTGATGATCTTATCGTCGTCTGGGGTGGGACTTCTTCCGCCCGTGCTATTGAACGGTTGCTGCACCAAAAACACAGTGCCGTACAGGGAAGCATCATCACCGGTACCTTCTGGCTTGAGGCCATCGAGCACCCACAACCAGTTTGGTCTGGTCTTGCTGTTTTGCACCCTCATGGTGATCTCCTTGAATTGTTGCATGTCGTTGCAGAGCGCAGAGATAAAAAATTTGGGCACAAAAACCAAAAGCTGATACCAAATGTCTACTGCAAGCTTTGAGTACCAAACCAAACCACCGGGGTTTTATGTGTCTTTTGC
The DNA here is from genome assembly GCA_002588565.1 of Coelastrella sp. UTEX B 3026. Lineage (NCBI taxonomy): Eukaryota > Viridiplantae > Chlorophyta > Chlorophyceae > Sphaeropleales > Scenedesmaceae > Coelastrella > Coelastrella sp. UTEX B 3026. Next base: position 133,097 of record NSMO01014316.1, on the reverse strand, counting down.
ACCAACCGTGCGATTGGCGATGCAAGAGGCTGCTCAAGTCTCTGCTTGTGCTATGCGCACAGACGTAGTATTCAGGTTGCGAGATATGCGAACAGGCACAGAATCCTTATGGCAGCGGGATGATGTCGAGGTCTGGCAAGTCGGTTCCGTTGATGCCTTTGTCGCTAGGGTCCTGGCAGTTGGCACCTATCTGAATGACCTGCCAGAGATGGCGCTTGCCGAGGCTGCAAGCGCGCTTTGGGGTTCGGGCGGAGCCTTTTGCAATATGGAAGGTCCTAAGTTGAAGGTGGGTTGGGCAGGTCTCAAGCCAGCAGGCGCTTGATGCTCCTAGCCCTCTTTGAGCCACGACGTGCTTTCTTTGAGCCCCGTGCTTTCTTTGGCTTCTTGGAACCTGTCTTCTTGTGCGCCTTTGTTCGCGGTGTCTTTGACTTTTTCTTGGCAAGCCGTTTCGACTGCCTTGTTACTGTCATGATAGTCCCTGCCGAGAAAATAAAATCATGCAGATGGGAAGCGGGTAGAGATTCCAGACACGGGCAACGTGTTGAGCCGGCTTGCAAGGGAGGGCTCCGCACGGGTGATGATGGGCCGTGAATGGATTTCGGCGGTAATGCGCTTACCATCATGAGTCATGGCAGAAGGTTTGATTGCGGTCTCGACATCAACATTCAAGGGTGCCTTGCCACTTGCTAGGACGTCCTGTGCGAGCGTGTTTGGTTGTACTTCCTTGACTGCCCCAACCTGCAACCTGGTGGCTGCCGAGGGCGGCATGCTGGTGAGCCGAGGCCTTTGCGTTGGGTCCGGAGCGGCACTTCCATTGAAAAGCATGGAGCTTCTCTGGGCTACTGGCCCTCTGAGGCGCGTGAGTCGCGGGGTTGGCTCTGGGATAAAAAAGGGTTGCTTGAGAGGTGTCATATCCGGTGCTCCCAGCCCCGTGCCACGTAGACTCGTGCCATCACCTGGAAAGTGAGACAAACGTGGCGCTCTAAGGTGAGAGTCCTCGTGGATTGGCAAGGGCTCACGTGCCGATGAAAGATTCATGATTGGTTGAGCATCATCGGCCTTGATGGCAGAGCGCAGTCTGGTAGGATTCGATTCCGCAATAGTCACTTGCTGCTGACGTCCTGCATTGATAACCAATGGTGTACTTGGGAGCCCTGCCCTAGTAGCCTCTGCGATGGAGCGAAGGTCACCTGCGCGCACAAGTCCAGGTTGTTGGTAGCTAGTGCGCAGAAGATCTTGGCGTATGCCTCGACTGTCGCGTGGCGCATGGCTCGCAGAGCGCAGGCTCGTTTCGAGGCCCACAAGCAAGGGTGCAGGTCCCGAGGCGGCAGCTGGCGGAGGTTGGCTGGTTTCTGGCCGTATGCTAAGCCTTGACATCCGAGCCGTGCCTTCTGATCGCATCGCCTGTGCGTCTCGATCGATGGTGTGACGTGGTATGAAGAAGCTCATCAACACTACTTTGTGTTGCCATCCTTTTTTTTCTGGCTCACTTTCGCGTCAAGTACTCTATGAAAGCATCCACATCCTTCTCGGGCGGTGGAGTGAATTGACGCTCCGCTGACTGGATGCTTGCGAGGGTCGTCAAATCTATGGTTGGTTGCGGCTTGTGACGGCGGTGTTTTTGTGCTGTGAAGGGTTCCACGGTCGCCTTTGTTGCCTTGCTGCAGCCCGGCCTCTGTGCTTGAGCTGCAGCTCTGCAGTGCACAAGCGCAACAGCTGCAATGGCAATGCCGGAGAGGAGAACGTACTTTGGCCGACCCGTGGCGATATACAAAAGAACGCCTGCGTACAACAAGAAGCGGACGGCAGCATTGCCATGCTCCTCCGTGCTCATGCCTGTGGCTGGCCAGAACATGTGCCGCCGGCTGTGGTGCAAGAGGATGCTCGGGTCTTTGTAGAATATCGGTTCGCGTGCCATAGTGATATCTCTCCTTTAGAATACGAGGGAAAAAATGGATCGAGCTTCACGAGCATGATGCATGCTGCTGTGTCAGTTGGCTTATCACGCCTGGCAGCGAACCAATGAACTGGCTGACATCCATCTGACCCGACTCGATTTTGTTCGCACACGATTCTGCTGCCGTCTCGATGCTGGCAAGCAGGTCCGGGGGAAGTGCACTGACTGTTGATGCCATGAAGTAGAGGGTCTGCATGTATTGCCAGATCACGCTGCGAGTCGATTCGTCCGCCTGGTTCCATAACGACCCCACATCTACGTGACCGCACAGCGAAGGCACGTCCTCAAAAAGGGTGTCGTCTTGGGCCGAGATCTTGCTTGCATATGGCGAGTATGTCTGCAAGAATACGTCCATAGCAATCCTGGGGTTGGTCTGGGTCAACACGGGCAATTGAGTCACGCAATTCTGCAACTTGGGCTCATTGGGAAACGCGTGCGAGAGCTCTTCAACGAACTGATACAACATGCCGTTGAATGCCTGTTGGCTGGTCATGGTGCGATATCTGTTGAAGGTCGCGCATAATAAATGACAAGGCTCTAACGCGCACGCGGCCATGCGCCCGACTTCTTTCCTGTGTGACTCGCGATGCTGGTCACGGTCGCATTTGAGTCGCCGCCCGGCGGAGGAAAAGGCTTCTTGCTAAAGCATCTGGTTGCCCGCGGCATGCAGCCCCTTCAAGTCGCCGTAGCACTTCATGACGATGCTATCAACCATGTCATCGACGTGAATGCAGACAAAAAGCGCTGGGCGTTTTTCACTGAGCTCTATTTCTTGTTCAGCCACGTGGCCCGCTTCAAGACAGCTGCGTCTGGCAGGCATACAGGCTTGTTGCTCTTGGAAGGATCTCCACTGACCGACAAGCTCTGTTATTTCGAACAACAACACCGAGCCCACATGCACAAACTTGAGGCCGAACTGTATCTAGAATGGTACCAAAAATTCAAACCACACTGGCATATAGACCACCACGTACTTGTGCTGTCCGACATGCATGCAATGTACGATCGCATCATAGGCAACGCCAAGGTGGAACAGGCTAGCATGGGCCTCGAGGATGTACATGCACTCACTGCGGCCTTTGTATCTGCCCTGCCAGGTGCTCAGGTCCTTGTGTGCCCAGCACACTTTGAGGACAATGAGCCGGTCCTTGAAGACGTCCGTTCCACCGTGGGTCGCCTCTTGCGATGGGTCCTCGACCAAGCCACTTGAAGGTATGCTTGAACAAAGAGTTCTCCAGCAACCATGGCCAGGGTACAAAGGTTTGACCAGATCGACCCTGAGGCCGACTTTGCCCTTGAGCTGACTCCACGCACGGCGACCTTTGGACGAGGATGGGTGGTGGCATGCAGCACTGATCCCTTGCCCTTGCTACAAACGCCTCGTATGCGAGCACCATATGGTGGATGCAGTCAAGAAGGAACCAAAGTCATGCTTTCTTTGGCTCTCGATGACGTACCAGAGTTTGCTGCCTGGTATACTGAAGTCGAGCGATACTTTGTGGATAAAGTTGAGGCCCAGTGTGTTGCGTGGTTCGGCAAGGACCCCGAAGAAGTCCAGCCCAGCGTGCGCTCTGCCTTCTCGAGCAGCTTGGGTGGCGATGAGTTGGGCCTGAGCGGACGCTTGTGGAGTTTGAGCATGCCCATGCGTGCTGGCTCTGTCCTTGTCAATGTTTATGCAGCAGACGGCACCCCAGCCGACCATACTATACTCAAGAAACATTCCGAGGTAGCTTGCCTTGTGGAATTTGAAGGCCTATGGTTTGCCAATCGCAAGTGGGGCCTTCGATGGCGCCTCACCAGTGTAAAGTACTACGGTCAGAGTTCCATTGATCTGCCCAGTCAAGAATGTGCATTCTTGACGGACGATGACGATTATTAATCACGTCGTGGTACAGAACATGACACGGACAAGCCTTGTCATGGTTGACAACCTAGAGTTTCTCGACAGCAATCCTTTCGCCTTTCGCTATGTGTTGCCCGAGCCACTGTGGCGAGTTGGGTCGGTTCGTTTGATAAGTATGACAATGCACTATCCCTTTTACGCCGTCAACGTACGAATCGACGAGCTGGCAACAACTTTTCCTATCTTTGTGGACAAGTGTCTAGATGCTCCGCTCTTGCTTGCTCCTGACATGCGTTACGAGAAAAGTTTTCGCAGCTTGCCAATAGAGCGCCTCACATGCTTTAACATCTCTGTCACCGGCTACAACAACAAAGGCATCACTGCAGCTGATGAACCACGCAGAGATAGAATAACCATGCTCTTTTCAATCGAGCATGACTGCGTCGCTACCCTACAAGATCAACCTGGGCTCCGTCGCGTGTGGCTATTGGTAAGCAACAGGCCCGCTGTCAATGCAGTGACCGACCCCTTCAACTTTGTGTGGCCCGGCCCGGATTTGGGAGCAATCAACAATGTCCGGCGAGTTGCCATAAAGGCGTTTGTCATGTCCACCTTTGCAACATTGCAACCACACATACTTCTTACGGTCCCAGAATTAGACATAGACCGATGGCCAGTTCCTTTCACCAGCAACATCATTGGCACACACTACCCATACGTGCTCATGTACAGGAGTCCCGACCATGCCGTACAATTTTGGCCTCCGAAGCCAAAGCTCAACAAGTTGTCCTTCAGCATTGTCCAAGGCAATGGCGTGCCTTTGCCATGGAAGGTGGTGCGAGATCCGCTTGTTTTTGTGCTTCTAGAGGTCGACTACTTCGACACAACTATGGCAGCTCCCGTACCGGCTCTCAGCCCAGGCAGGCATCGCATGTTGTTTGTGGACAATTACAGCGCCACCTCCTCCTTTGCGTTCCGTCATGTCCTCGACGAGCCATGCCGAGGTGTCACGAGACTTGTGCTTCAGCAGCTTGCGTGCCCGCATGTGGAGAACATGGATGCGTGCTTTGTCCGCCTGACCATGACAAACCTTCCAGCATCTTTTGTAGTCCAGTATGGACCATGGCTGCATCAGCCACAACCGAATGTCTTGCTGACAAATAGCACTGTTCACATAGTTGACTTACCCTGCCTCACATTTGGCTACTTGGACATTTTACTGGAGTGGTTGGATCCAGTCTCTGGCACGTTCCTTCCCCTCGTTCCACAACCCAATAGCATTCCCACGATGTGCTTTGCCTTACGAGCCATCGTGGACAAATGCTAGTGCAATTTTATCATATCTCATCAATGATATGGCTAATCATCACCGTTGGCGCTCGCAATGCTGTTCAGACGACGACCGTGTCGTCATAAGTAAGCCAAAGTACGGCACCTCAAGACTGCATGACCTTGTCAATCCCCAAGAACAGTCCCGCAATTTACGGAACAGCCTGCACCACAATATTGCCAAAACAGTGTTTGGCTCAAGCGGTGACCCGCCGCCCCCCACACGAGACGCTGGGACAAGACAGCGACGCAACACTTCCCATGCAGGTAACCCTCGCACTAGCCAACCCCTACGAAACGGAAGCCCGGCCTCTAGCGCTGCCGCTGCACCCGCACGAAAGCTTAGCCAGAAACGCGCCCACGCACCTAGCGCTGCCGCTGCCGCTGCCGCTGCCGCTGCACCCATTTCCCACACAACGGTATTGGGCTCCAATGTTGTGGCGCCCTCCTTGGGCGACATCCATGGCAGTCTTAAGAACATCATCAAGAACATGCAAGAGCTGACGGGGTCGGCGCGGAGTCTCCTAGCTGCCCAGAAGGCGATGCACAGTGAGCGACCAGCCCGAGAATCGACAGTCGATGCGGATAGAAGCACTCAAACCCGCCCTGAGCAAAGGGACGTCGGGATCGGGACTACCACTAATAACGGCCAAACACCTGTCAATAGCCAATGGCGAGCAAATACCCCGACAAGCCCCGGTGCACTGCTGCAAGCCATCGACCGGCTGCTCCAAAGGCATAGAAGGGAAACACCCCCCCGTGAAGAAATTATGACAGATGCATATACCGCTCCTAAGGAGGAACGCATGGCAACCCGCCGTGAACTAGGAGTTATGACGGAAGCATATACCGATCCTAAGGAGGAATTCATGGCAAAAGCGAGGTTGATGAAAAAGATAAAACGACTCATGGATGAGACCCAAGCATTGTCAGCTGCTACTGACGCAAATGCAATGCAAGACTAAGAAAAGTCTTGAACCTTGGTATGGAGTCGTCTGCTCTGCTGCGTTTGTTGTATGGTGAGTCGCCCCGCATGTGGCCAGCGATCATTGGCAGAGTCCTGCCCAACGCACAGGACAGACATCGCTTTTGCCAGTACTTATGGCATCAAGTCTCCGATTTGCCACCCCAAGCCAAAGACTTGTTAGTCCATTCGCCAAATGAACTGTGTGGTCTCATTGACCAACGCCCACAGCGGCAGCAGCATTATCCTTGTGCCCCCGGCCTGGGAAACATGTTTGACGAACTATCATTGCATCAACCCACCAACGCACAAACACGTAATGTTACGGCGAGCGCCAACCACCTTGCACTCACCAACCTCCATAAACCTGCATTCAGCCAAGTGGAGTGTCCGATATGCACCGCACCGCTTATGAATGGCCAATGGGTGCAGGCCCTCGCTTGTGGCCATGCCTTTCATCGCCAATGCATAGAGAGGGCCCTTTCGTACAAGCGTGAATGTCCAATATGTAGAAAAGCCACTTGAAGCTCGTACCAGGCCAACGGATGGTATGGTGAGATGTTTGTGCCTTTCCGGCATTCCGCATCTGATGTCTTTGCCCGCCCTCGGTCAAACCCTTTGCAAGGACTGTGGTGCGGTGGTTTGCAGCTCTGAGCTCGTCGACGACCAAGTTGGCGTCAAAGAGCCAAGTGATTGCAGGGTTGGTCTCCCTGTGGACGCCTTATTGCCAAACATGTCCATGGGCACTTGCATTGGAGGCCGAGGCCGCAAGGCCGCACGCCAACGTGAACTGAATAAACGTCATGGTTGTGTGCCCTATCAGGAGCGAGCTCTCCTCAGAATCGTGCGCGCAATGCAGCACGCATGCGAGGTTCTCGGCCTGCAGTCTACAATCGTCGTCCTGGCTAAGCATTTGTATGCATCAGTGCGCAGGGAGACGGGCCTGAGACGCGGGCCCGAGAGCAGGGCCATGCCAGCTGTGTGCACCTTCTTGGCAACCAAGCTGCAGAAGTCATACAGACCACACGAGATGGTGCAGGCAGCGTTTGGCGTTGACACATCAGACTTTGGCAAAGCCCTCAAGTTGGCGTTGCGGGCAAGCGAGGGAGAATGTTATCATGCAGCCCTCACGGCTCCTGTAGACGCGACAAGCGTCCTTACACTCGTGCTCAACTCACTGATGCCCTCGAACCAGCATGCGACCCTGAGAACATTAGTGTGCAAGATGCACGCCCTGGTCCTCAGGCAACAACCCTCTCTCGCAAGCAGGCACGAGGTAGCAGTGGCTGCTGCGGAGGTCGTCGCTGCGTGCAATGTGTTGGGAATCGCCTCTCCATCGTGTGTGAGCGCAGCAGCATGCGCACGTGTTTCGCAGGCTACGCTGTCTCGTTATGTGAAGTTTGTGCATGAGGCGCTTCGAGCTGCTTGATGATCACAGTAGCACGCTTGGGTGTGAAGTCCGTGCGGAAGAGGTGATAGTAGTTTGCAATTTGACGTGGGTCCAACCCGCCTCCGTCGCTTGGCGCAATGGTCGCTTGTACTTGACACAGCCAATCGAGCAAGGGTTGGCGGCCCTTGCTAAGAGGGTCCGTGGCCTTTGCGAGGCAATCTGTAAAGTGATGACGACAAGCTGAACACGGCAAGCAATCTGCCATGGCATGTAGGAAGCGTGTCATCTTGCCGATGTCGGCTTCGGACGGCCGCCGCTCTGGATATGTCAGTACAATCATGAAGAGCACTGGCCATAGAAGGGGGCCCCATACGGTGGGTTGAAAGTCCATTGCTGACGAATGATGCTCTTTTCTGTATCGATATTATACGCAAATGTCAGTCCTGTCTGTGTTGCTGGTGCTGCTCATGTTGGGCATGATCATGGCCACTGCTGCACAACAGCAAGGCTACCAGGCTGCGCAAAATGAAGCACTGCTAGACAACCTCGCAAGCAGAGTCAATGATCTGCAAGCACATCTCGAAAGGCATTGGCCCCTTGACGCTAGAACACGGATGCTACGAAGCAAGTGGCAGGGGCGCCTCTTGCCACTGGCGCCGCTTGATGTGACCCAGCACATAGCCTTCACAGTCGACAAAAAGGAGATTTACATGTGCACCTCCGATCCAGCCTCAAGCGTACATGCGGGCATGCATGTGCTGCTTCACGAGCTTGGTCATATGGTGACTGATCACACAGGGCATACAGATGTCTTTTGGGCCAATGTCGAGTTTTTGACACAGCAAGCTGCAGCTGCTGGTGTATACAAGCCCATCGATGAAGGCGCCGCCTTCTGCGGCAAGCTATTGCATGCCACTTGAACATTGTTTGTGAGTCACTCGACTATGCCCGAACTCACGGACCAGTCAAGCCGCTCTGAATTTGACCTTGCAAGCCTGCCGTTGCGCGACTACCAAAAGGCCGAACTGGCATTGATGGACCAGATGGAAACAGGGGAATTCACGCCAAGGCCTGGCATGAGAGTCCATACACGATTTGGAATATTGGGCAGCAAGGTCGGTGCGGGCAAAACTATCACTCTGTGTGCGCTCTTGAAGAGCACTGAACGCGTAGACCCACGCAGTAGACTTAAGCAAGATTCTATCTTCGGGGCAGATCCCATAACCATTCGGGTGTCTATGAGCCACTCTGATGCTTTGGTCTATTCCAAGACATCTCTGATCACAGTTCCACATGGTCTCACACACCAGTGGGAGAGAGAACTGACCCTAGCGGGAGTCGACTTTTGCACACACAAAAGCTACCGTCCCTCGGCGTTAGCATGCCTTGTGCCATCCACACAGCTTGCGGCCTTTCACGCCGAGCACATACGCACCGTTTTCAAGCGATGGATCATAGACGAGGCAGATTCTATACACATACGCAACCAACCAGACATCAAGACATCCTTCACCTGGTATGTCTCGGCCACATTTCAGAATCTGAATGCCTTTTGGCGCTGCACGGCGGCCAAACAGACCTTCGCCAAGGTGTACCGCTTTGTGTCGGCTGGTTTGCTCGAGCTCGATGACATCACGGTTCACAGCAGGGCCGCCTGGGTCGACGCATGCAACCAGCTGCCACCGGTGGAAGAAAACACCATACTATGCCAGCAGCCCGCGTGGATGAATGTGATGTCGGAAACGGATCTGTCGGCAGCTATTGCCGAGATGCTGACTGCTGGAGACGTGGCAGGGGCCATAGCCGCTCTGGGTGGCGACGCACAGTCAGACCGCAGCATAGTTGATGTGGTCACGGCACGCATCACGCAAGACATTGCGCGCCTTGAAGCCCGCGCAGATTACTTGAGGCAGTATGGAGGCCCAAATGCGCCAGCAGCAACCCTAGAAGCTTTGGGGCGCAAGAGGGAGCAACTTGCCAACATGACAGAGAGGCTGGCCAGGTTCAAGGACACGACTTGTGCCATCTGCATGAACGAGCTCAGCGATTCACCAAGCGGTGCTGTTGTGACGGGCTGCTGCGGCCATCTCTTCTGTGCCCATTGCCTTATGACTTGGCGCTGCAGAATGGCTTCGTGTCCCATGTGCAGAACCCAGGGATATAGCATGACATTGATCACAGAGGATGGGCCCACTAGCACCTCAGACAACGCAGATGCCGGTCGCGCTCGACAGCCTAGAACAAAGGAAGAGGCGTTGATAGACCTTATCACGTCAAGGCCGACCGGAAAGTTCATAGTTTTCTCGAATCATGATGGCACATTCGATCACTTGCACCATTCATTGAGCCGGCATGGCATCAGCAGTCGCGTGCTCAAGGGATCACCAGCTGCTTTCAGAAAGATACTAGCAGACCACGAGGCAGGCAGGGTCAAGGTGCTGCTAATGAACTCGAGATTCGATGGCTCTGGGCACTCCATGCAGTGGGTGACAGATGCAGTGACCTACCATAAGCTCAGGCCGGAAACAATGACGCAGGTGGTGGGTAGAGGCATGAGGCCAGGTCGTGTGCATCCCTTGTCCATGCATCACCTTCGCTGGCCTTGCGAAGGAAGCGAAGGCTTTTGAGCCTCTGAAAAATATTCAGGTGTTTGTATAGTGATGATGGGATATTGGCGTCGCAGTGCAGTCCCGCTTTCTTACCTTGAAGCTCCTTGTAACAAACACCACAAGGATGCGTCGCTACCCTCACTGGATTGGTGGTCCCATGGAAGGGGGGGTGCTACATTAACCCTGTTGCAAGAAATTCAGGACCTCAACACATATCTGCAAACATATCTCGACAAACTTCACCAGTTTGTTGAAGAGGCCCGCCTCTTTCATGTAGAGCGTTATCAAGCAGCATTGTGCACCACTGATGGCTCCATCATCTATATTCCGCCAATCAAGACGTGGCTGAGCGTTGGGTTCATCATAGCGAAAGTGATCGGGATTCTTTTGGATGCTTTGCCTGGTGATGATGCTAGTGTGGTCGCAAAGACCATCGCTTTTGTGACGCATGTCTGCGAGACCGTGCGATGCCAGGAGTGGTGGGTCGACGAAGGCACACATGCCAGAGTGTCGGCAATCGACACTATCGAGCCTCAACTCGCCGTCTTTTTGGAGGTTATCGACGAGATCAAGAGAGTCCGTTGCTCATGGCGCAGTCTCAGGGCGCTCGAGGCCAGGTGGCACGCCAAAGACCACATGCTGCTTCGCATGCATGCACTGTTGCGTCATGCTGCACTGTTACTGTTGAGTCGCCAGGCCCTGCAAGTTGGCATCGTCGTGGATTCTGGCAATGCTCACAAGTTGGCTGCAGAAATGCACTTGGACAGGCTTTTGCCGCTCACACCCGCTCGGTGTCCGATCACGGGCAACACTCCACATGTAGAAGTCACACTAGCCCTGGATCGCGAGGGATGCAAGGAAGTGCGCAGCCTGGGGGCACTGAAAGCCTTGGTTGCGCCTTCCATGGCTGAGTTCTTGGGTAACGTAGCTGGAAGATTGTCAAACCTGGCATCGTCTGAGTGTGAAAGCGGTGACATACTCTCTTTACAACTCTCATCCCAAAGCCTGCCAACTGCGGGTGCTGCAAGTGGGTCTCGCGAGGTAGCTACAGACAATGTGTTACAAAGCAGTATCCCCTCTCCCTCGGTCGCCGACTCTGCCCAGCAAGGCTCCCGCGCTGGGTCTCCCTCGGCCCAGCAAGCAGGCAAGTCCCCTGCAGTCGCCAACTCAGCCCAGCAAGGCTCCCGCGCTGGGTCTCCCTCGGCCCAGCAAGCAAGCAAGTCCCCTGCAGTCGCCAACTCAGCCCAGCAAGGCTCCCGCGCTGGGTCCCCTGAAGTCGCCAGCACAGAGTCCCCTGAAGTCGCCAGCACAGAGTCCCCTGCAGTCGCCAACTCAGCCCAGCAAGGCTCCCGCGCTGGGTCCCCTGAAGTCGCCAGCTCAGCACCACAACCGCATCCACCACAGACTGGCACCAAGCCCCATTCCCCACAAGGATCGAGCAGTGGCGCTAGCACCTTCACAGAGCGAGTCGGGAACAGCGAAACTAACAGCGAAATTACCAGTGACGATGAGAATATCGGAAAGTACGATATCTACGGCCCGCAACACCCTGTAAGCAGGCTTCGGGGCATAGTGTTTAGGAAGCACAAGGTGTGGCGCAGAGGTGACAAGCTCTTCATTGAGGTGCCTCGAGACGGGTTAGGCCTTCCTGTCGAACAAGAGGTGCGACTGGTAGATGGTAGGTACTCTCTAGTCAGGTAGGTTTGCCTTGGCCATGACAGTAGCACAGCGCCATGACCTCTTGTGCGAACTCTTGGAGTTGACTCTGAATGGCCTGCCAATCTTCTGCACTCCTTTCAAGACGTTGCATGGTATGGCCCTCCGAGGCATGGATTTCGAGCAGAGCTGCCGCAGGTGCATCCATCAAGTGCATGAGAGCCTGAAGATGTGCCTCTTCGTACTCCCTCAAATTATACTGAAGGTTGTTCATCCTCAACCGCACGACAACAACCAAGTCGCTGGCAACAAGGTCAGGTGCTCCACACAAAAACCAGCCACCGACAGGAAGCGCTCTTTTGTAGAAAGTGCGCGGTGGTGCTTGCAGACCGATGCCATGGGTTTGCCATGCCCATGCTGCTGCTCTTTGGATCTGAGCAGGCGTCGGAAACAACGAGGAGCGTGCGAATGCAGCGTCATGGACGTGCGTGCACAACGCCGCGAGCTCCTCATCATTCAGGTTCGGGTCACTGGATACCAGCGAGTCGATTATGGCAGATGCAGCATTGTGGGCTTCTTTTGGTGGGAGTCCTTCAGGAATAGCAGCGATCTCTTGCAAAAGGCCAGGAACGCGCGCACAAACCCGCTGCCACGCTTCCTCTTGGTCTTTGCCTGGCACATGGTCCGCTACCAGATTGCAACCTCCCTTGGGACATGTTTGGCGCAGCTTGGCATAGATTGCAGTTTGCCGGTCTTTGAAGGGATGCAGGCCGACGCATGATGCCACCGATTGCACAGCAATGAAGGCGTTGGGCCCTGGCATCACTGAGCGCTTTGTGGCTTCGGGTTCGGCCTCAAGTGACATTTAGAATCTGTCCACCCCTGCGGAAACCCCATAAGCCATTCGACCCACTCTGGGTTCAGCCTGTGCATGCGGTTTGTCGTGTTCTGCTCGTAGCGCACTTGAGTGGGCAAGTCTCTGATGGTGCGCTCTGTCAAGACCGAGCTCGCGTGAACGATCGACGCACGTGGAGTAGCCCAAAGGGCACAAGAGGCAGGCTTGCTCAGAAGTGGGTGGCGCTGCTCATAACTCACCGTTTGAGGTGGAGGCACAAGCTTTGGCCGGAGCACAAGGCCAAGGTCTGGCTTCGGTGGCACTTGTGCAGGTTCCATATGGTATGCCACGTTATCGGCACCTATCCAGCCAAACTTCATAGCGCTAGTGTTGTTTGTTTTGACCACCACCAATGGAGATTGGTGGTAAACCAGCGAGTGTGCAAGAGGATCTTGTTGCCTGCCACCAGAAACCAAGTAGAAAAACGCTTTGCGGACACACTGCGGCACCACAGCATTCCCCATGGCAAAGCAGCGAGCCGTCACCTCTGCGGCAGGCAATTGACACGTGCGGCGGGGTTCGAACGACCAATTCGTGCCTGGAAAGCGGAGCTGTGTTGCCCGAAGGTTGAACTTGGGCTTTGTGGCGAGGCAAAACCAGCGCTCACGCACATGTGGGGCCCCAACGCTGTATGCAGGCAGTATGCACCAGCGCATCTGATAGCCGCGCTTGACGACAAGCTGCTCGCGTACCTCTCCAAGCTCGCTCATAACGTCCGGAACGTTCTCAAAGAAGATTGCTTTGGGTTTTGTCAGATCCACAAGGCGCATCGTTTGAAAGAACAGGTTGGAGCCTGGCTCCTCAAAGTGCTCTCGTTTGCCCATCTTGCTGAATCCCACACAGGGCCAGCTGCTGAGGATAAGGTCGACTTCTTTCCCGGCGAGCTGTTGCCTGCCAAGGGTCCGCACGTCGTCCCAGATCGGTGCTTGGGGGATGCGCTTCTGCTGCATCAACCGCGACAACATGTGGCGCGCATCTGGGTCGATATCGCAATAAGCCAATGGAGCTGTCAGGCCTTGCAGGGCAAACGCCATTCCTCCTATACCAGTGAAGAGGTCTAAAGTTGCTAATTTAGGTGTTGTCACTTGGCTAGCTGCAGCCATCAGGAGGCAAGTCACAAAATATTTGGACTCACCTGCCGCAGCTTCCATCAACTGGCTCGCTTTGGGAGGGTGGTCAGCACCATAGCAGAGTTGGTCGAGTCGGTAGCAACAAGCGGCCGTGTATGCTCAGCTGCAGCTGAGGGCATTCGTGGGATCGTGGCTGGTACTTTGGGGTCCTTGGTGGTGAAGACAAAGGGCAAACTGCTGCCGTTGATGCACCCGGAAGGTTGCGGCTGTGCGGCTGGGGGGGTCAGCTTGCGCGTGGGTGTCAGATGATGATGCAATGCAGCCCTGTCTGATGTTCGGCACTGCACAGCCGTGCCATGTCCTGCTGGCATTGAGGTGTTCAAGCTCTCCTTTCTCTGTTGAAGCCCGGTCTGCTCTGAAACCACGCTCCGTGCGTCGCAGCCCGCTGGGCGTGAGGCCATGAGGTTTGCTTGACCTGCTCTGCCGCTGTTCAGCAAGCCATCCTTGCGCACATGAGTGAGCATGCCACTGCCTTCAGACGGTTTTGCAATGCCAGCAGCTACTTGTGCTTGGAAACGAGCCGCTGCCATCGGTGTCTTTTGTGTGCCCAGCGAATCTTGAAACATGAGCCTGTCATTCGACCCAAGCGTGCGAGCGGCTCCGACTGAGAGGGCGGTAGCTCCGTGTTGCCTCTTATCCATGTCGAAGCTCGGTCGTGGTGCGTTCACGCCTATAGTGACCGCCCTGACGATGCCTGTCGAAGTGTTCTGTGCAAGGAGATTGGGCCTGCTCCGTAAAGGTTCAATTGGTCTGGGATTTGGTGCATTTGTCGTGCACGCCTGGTTGCCTATGCGACACTGGTTCTGGGAATCTTTCAGCGATACATGTGTCGTTGTTTTGTGCACATTGTTGTTCAAACATGCCAACGCTCTGCTCTGTCCCATGTTCATCTGGCCAAGGTCTTGTTGACGTGACGGAGTGAAAGCTGTGGTGGAAGATGCAGGCATGGTCGTAGTGTTAGCCTTTCTGTTGTTGAGCGCAAGGGGTGGATTGGCAAGCATAGGGTCCGATTTGGAGGTCGCGAGCATGGCAGGCAGAGTGTGCTGGTGTTGTCTTGCGTGCAACACGCGCACAGCTGCGGGCTGCATGGCAAATTTTTCCACTTCAAGGCAGGGTGTGAATGTATCCGCTGATATGAGTGTCGATGCCGACGACACGAACGGCTTGGTTTGACCGAAGGACAGCTGGCCAGCATGTGCCTCTTTCTTGCCAGAAATGGCCGCTTGCTTGGGACGGGAAAGCTTTGTGCCGGAACCTAGCAGAGGAGCATAAGCCAGACCACAAAGTTCACGGGATTGCAAGGTCGGTCCGGAGCGCGATGGCGCTGCCTGCATAGCTGCGCTTGCAGGTGCATTGCTCTGGCCTTGTACGACGGGCAATGGAGGGATTGCTGCCTTGATCGGTGTGCTATTCATGGGGAGAGTCTGTTTTGTTATGTCTTGGCCCGCTTGGCTGCAACCAACTGGCATGAGATCAGGCTGAACAAAAGATGCTTGCTTGTGCGAGGCGTTGACAGGCAGGGCTCTCATGAAGGGATCACGTATAGGGGGCACAAGCTCGGGTGGACCAAGTGGATTGACATTATTGTGTGCTTGCGGTGCTTGCAGCTTCAACTCCTCTCGAGCACTATTGAAAGAGACGGTTTGGGCACCGCTGAAGCCAACCCGTGTTTTGTGGGTTGTTTCATGCGGCTTCCAGATTTGGGGTACGCTTCGAACAGACCTGCTCGGTTTTTGAGCAGACCCCGTAAGCTCTGCGAGCCTTCTGTCCTTATAGTACTCGCAAGCTCCCATGTTGATTGATGTTGGCAGCTTTTCTGCTTCGAGTCCAACCTCTTGGTGCTTTGGCTCGCCACTATGCCTGGTTGCTAGCCTAAAGCCCGCATATGCCAGACCTATCACAAGTGCAAGCTCCATTTAAGCCTGTCAAATAAAAAAAACTTGCGACAGTTTGAGTAGTATGCGTCGCCGTGACGTGCTGTTGCTGATTCTTTTGCTGTTGTTGTGCTGCTGTTTTGATGAACTGCTGACTGTCGGCTGGGCAGGGTGGTCAGAGACTGGGACAGGATCAGGAACACATGCAAGCACAGGAACAAAGACCGGTACAGGCACAGGCACAGGCACAGGTACAGGTACAGGCACAGGCACAGGCACAGGCACAGGTACTGGCACTGGCACAGGCACAGGTACGGGTACTGGCACAGGTACAGGTACAGGTACAGGTATAGGCACAGGTACAGGCAGTGGCACAGGTACAGGTACTGGCACAGGTACAGGTACAGGTATAGGCACAGGTACAGGCACTGGCACAGGTACAGGTACAAGTACAGGCACTGGCACAGGCACAGGAACGGGCAAAGGCTTGTGGGTATCAAACGAGCCTCCTGCAATATCTTACTTGGTTGTCGTAGCACCTGCTCCAGCTGTTTCGAATGCTTTATATACTGGAGGACTTGACTGGGGCGCAATTGCCACCTGAATCTGATGCGAGAAGGTTAAACTCAAGCTGCAGGCTGAGATAAATCATCACCCCTACCGGGTCGCCAAAATCTGAATATTCAGATCGGATTTCTTTTTTCCGAGCAGTGGGCCCACATGGCAGCCCGCTGCCCCGCTCTTAGACTACTACCCAACCCTGGGTTTTTTTATACACCTGCGTGAAATAAGTAAAACCAAATTTCAGCGAGCCTGCTCGACGGTCATGCCTGACTTGGGTCTCTGGTTGGCTGTGTAACTCTTGCTGGAGCCTGCTTGCATATGGCGTGTTCCCCGACAGCTGTTGGTGAACCCTGATCGACGGTTGTGAGGGACCTGGATGGGTGTACAACTCTTTGCTGGAGCCTGATGATGACCGAAGAGGTCGAAACCGGTCGCCAATGTAACTTTTTGAGCGTTTGAGACAAGTATCGTAGATCACTGATAGCAGTCTCCAACAAACTGCTTGTACATGCCGCATTCCTCAGCTGCCTCCCGTATGCGAGTGCAGTGCGGCGTTGGGAATTGTTTCAAATCCAGCCAACGTGGCTGTATCAACGAGACACTAGTCGTGGATGCCAGAACACAAGTACCACTGCACTAGAGCGCGAAGGTGCCGGGCCTTTACGTGAGCTGTATGCGGAGCTGTGCACTGTTTTTCTTCGTCAATACGTTGGGCGCTTTGTTGTTGTTGTTGTTGTTTTCATGCTCTGTGATGGGTTTGGGTGGCTTGTAGATGCTCTGATGGAAGCGCCATATTTCTGGGGCACCAAAGCGAAAGGGCGGTCTGATGGTAGCTTTGTAGTGAAACACCAGATCAGTGATGTCATTCGACTGATTCGTCTGGTCCAACACCAGCACGCCGTAGTCCGCTGTGACGACATCAAACACTTGCGCAAACGTAGCGAAGTTGGGAAAAATACCAACAAAGAATGTTTTGTATAGACGCTCCTTGTTGATGTGGTCTCTGAACAGGAATACATAGTCTGTGTTGGCACGTTGACAAGGTGTCAACATACGGGCGTCCTGCAAACTTGCCCAAAGAGACACATGATGATGGCGGCCATTCAGAAAGAGCTGATTGATAGCTTTACTTCTCAACGCTTTGGCATCGAAGCCAATGTCATCAGCGACCAACAGTGTCCTGGTATCGATCTTGGTCTTATTTGACTCATTTGCGGTCATGACCTTTTGTTGGCGAGCAAGCACGCGATTGATGATCTCTTCATCAAAGGAGCCGTATATGAACGAGTCCGGCACGTACTTTGAAAACGTGTGATTGCTGTCCTCGCTCGCACTGCACACGACAGCTGCCGGTATGTCTTTATGCCAATACATCAGGTCTGTCATGAGACTCGACTTTCCTGCTCTGCGACGCGCGATCATCACGCAGACGGCATGGTCCGCCATCTTGCTAGGATCGAATTTGCGCAGCTTGAGGTGCATGGAGTGTGCGATCAATCGCTTCTTACATAAGATTTTTATGCAACTAGCGCCGGACCCAAACGACAAGGCGATGCGGGTGCTCCAGTAATTATTTGCTGGTTGTTGCCGGTAGTCATGGTGTCGGGAACACTAAGGGCGTTCAGGCAGTATACAGCCTGTATTTTTTACTTTACAGCCTGTATACAGCCCGCTGTCACGTTTCTACGAGCCCCTAACAATACATCAGACAGGGTTTGGGTTCAGGGCAAGGCCGCCAACATTCTCTGGTGCCCCTCAGCAACTGCTGAACCCACAGCTGCCGCTCTTCATTGCGTTTTATCGAAGGCTTCTCGTCGTGCGTTGAATTCTGCCAAAGAGATCGGTTCGTTGGTCTTTGGCTCTTGGATTTGAGGCTCATTGACACATACTTCCACTATGGGTTGTTGCACATGAACAATATGATGTTCGTCCACCACTCTTTCAATTACAGGTTGTATCTCTTCGACGTAATGCGTCCTCGTAACTTCATGGACGACAGGTTCAAGTTCCCTGGTCTGGTTTTCGACAACCTCGACCAGCTTTTGTGGTTGTTGTAAGAGTCGCCTCTGGGGTGCAGCCTTAGGACTTGTTGCCGAAGCGGCTTCACGGTAGATGACATCCCTGGAGCCACCCTCATGATGAACGACCTGTTCTTGGTGCTCGAGCACTGGCTGAACGACAGGTTGTACAATCGTCTGTTCGATATTTCGGTGCACCACTGGAGTGATCTCTTGCACTTCATGTTCCCTGATCTTCTCGTGCACGACTGGTTCACCTCGAGCAGCAGCCTCCGTGCTGCTTGCACCTGGCGAAGACTTGTGAGTTCCCAAAGCACTTGTTATGAACTTCAGCAAACCCATGCCTTACAGCAGATAAATTTTATATGTCAAGCGTCTTGAGCTTGCTCTTTTTCGCCGTCGCTCTGCCGCCTTTTCTACCTCCCTGCCTTTTGGCTGAAGCGACCACTTGTATGTGCATGTCGTCCAAGTCGTTGCCAATCGATTCTAGGTCAAAGGATTTCAGGCTTTGCAGGTCTTCACTGTTGATGTCGCTGAGCCTGTCTGCTTCTGCATCGCCTAGCAGTTTCACGGTCGGCGCGTTTGGTGCTACCGCCACGGGCGATATGGTTGGGATCGGTGACGAATCCGCCACAGGTGCTGCGGGGCTTGTGACAGGCTTGTACATCGGCTGCTGTTGAGGTTGTGGCTGAGGTGACTGCACATGCAGCCTAGCAGCAGGGGCCGGATTTGCTGGTCGAGGTGGCGGCATTGGTGTCCTCGGTGCCTGTGGCATAAATGCTCCAAAGTTCATGGAAGGCCCCTTCATCTTGTACTGGCCGGACGCAGCAGGCTGATGCTGAGGCTGCTGTTGCGGCTGCTGCTGCTGCTGTTGCTGCTGTTGCTGGCCCGCAAATGCACCCATCATGGACTTGATCAGATCTGGGTTAGTGGCAGCCCCCCCTGGCAACATGGCCTGTTTGAACATCGTTGACGTCATGTGGTACATCAGACCGCTGGCTGCCAAACTGAGAGCGAGCTCCAGTTCGGGCGGGGCAGCAATCTTGTTTCTGTATTTCGCAACAAGCCTCTCCAACACGCCTTCATAGCTGTCCACATTCGTCATCACGGACTCGGACCACCCTTCCAGCTGAAGGTCGAACGGCTGATACTTTTGGTTAAGCCATTCAATGACGCTGACGACACCACACAACGCCTTTTTGCCGAATCTGAGTGAGTTGTCGAACTCGATCTCCGATCTAATGCGAGCAACCTCGGAGCGCATGTCGCGCAACTCTGAGGCTGTGCCAACAAAATTGCGCACATGAAGGCCCTTCTTGCGAAGCCTGTCGAGCTTGAACATGAGGTCGGCCATCTCGTCTTCTGGAGAAACGTACTGTGTTTGACTAGCCTGTGGCTGGGGTGGTTGTTGAAATGTCGTGGGTTGTTGCTGCTGGAAGGTTTGTGGCTCTTGCTGAGGCGGAGCTTCTGCAAACTGGTCTTGGACATGAGCAGGTGCTGGCGTGAAATCGGTCTGATGCTCAAAAACCACATTATCAGGTCCTTGATGTACCTTGTCCGGGTTCACAAAGTCTTGAAACGACGCGTCGGTGAATGCTGGCTGTGCTGGCGCTGCGGGCTGGAGTTTGATACAATCGTCGCCCATGGCTGCTTCGGGAACGAGCTGAATTGTGCGCTCGCCGTCTGAGGCTGCGTCAAACAAAACATTCCGTGTATCGAGCATGAAGGAGCCAGCTTGAAGGAAGGCATGCAAACAATTTTCGCTCGCCTAACGAGGGTGTGGCCTTGCTCGCTCCACCAGGCACGAAACGTGCGCTCGAACACCGAGCGCAGCCTGATGGACCCAGCAAGCATGGCGTCGACCGGTACCCACTTGATGTCGGTTTTCTCGACCCTGCGCTTGAAGCAGTTTATGTGTTTCATGTAGGCCAACATGTTTCTGAATTGAGATCTGTAATCGGCACGGAAAGGCAGCTGAAGCGTATACATATGATACACCTTTCCGTGTTGGGTATAGGTCCGGCTAAACGGGGTCTTCCCTGCCATGCGCACATGTAAGCCTTTGGGGTCGATGATAACGCCGCAAGTTTCTTCATAAAACTCTCGACATGCGGTGTCCAGAGGGCGTGCATCAATGGCCTCGGACTTGCCACCAAAGTCGGAGAAGCAGTTGTCTCTCACATCCTTGCCTAGAAGCAGGTAGACATGCCCACAGTGGTATGTGTAGGGCAAGATACCAGCTGCATATGCCATGTTGGATCGCTTGGCGTCCCACGCTTACATAACGTAATTAAAAGAATGTTGCTGGTCCGCGACGATCCTCACGGTGCTCGCTGGCTAGGATTGGCCAGGTGATGAAGGTGGAGGTCGCGACTGCTCTCCAGGTCGGTTTCGGACGGGGAAGAAGAAGAAGAAGAAGAAGCTGCCATGGCAGCTTTTACGTGGAGTGCTGAAGCTTCGTGCCAAGTGATGTTTAGCATGACTCCAGATTGCCCAAAGTCCAGTGCCTCGACGCCGAAACCGTTGCGCAACAGCTTGTCCCTTATGTACCGACCCGCGCGCTGGCTGCTGACCAAGGGCTGGCCAAGTCCAATGATATGCAAAGCCGACAACTTGTACTGCAGGCAACAAGCTCCAGCACGGTTGGCAGACTGGATGCTGCGCTCTGCATCTAGCCACAGCTCTTTATAGACTGCATGGTGCCTCAGGGCTACGTTGGCTCTATCAGCTGCCAACTCACTCGCATGCACCATTATTCATGCATCCAGATATTCTTGCTGCCCAAAGGCTAGAACGCGGTCATCTCATCTTTATGCCGGTCGCTGAGCCAGAGGAAGGCTCTTCGGTCGCGTTCTTCGTCAACAGGATGTGCACACAGTACAGTACGGCTGCTACTATGACTGAGATGATGGCCAGTCGCATGTAATCGCGTCCTGGTCCTGGCAGATCAGGGGCTGAGGGCAATGGATATGCATGGTGGTTGTGTGCCATGGCGGCTTTGTTACCATACAGAGCAGAAAAAAGGTCGGCGTTCAAAAAACAGCAAATAAAATGGCTCAATAAGCCGTGCGCCATAATACCGCCATGTCTTCTTCTTCGGTACCCTCGTACAATGAGCTGCTTCAAGACCTACAAACCGACCTCACTACCAGCGACCCCCAGCCGCCAGTACAGGTTGATCAAGATCCAGCTGTGCCAACCGAAGAGGTGCAGGGTGTTACAGAAGAGTACACGGAACAGCAAACGCCTCTTCTGCCACAGACTGATCAATGTGCCCAGCAACCACGGAGCCTCGCATGCATGCTCAGGCTGCCGTCGACAAAGCGCTATCTAGTGTTGGCCTTGGTCCTCGTGCTGTTGATCAAGTTTGGCTTGCCGTTGATCGGGCGCACGGCGCGCCTTGGGTCCACGGATGGGCAGCTCACGATTTTGGGTATAGCAGCTGGGGTCGCCGGGTCACTTGCATCCGTGGCCGCCGCCGATTATCTGTGGGTCACTCCCGGAAGCATTTAGGGCGTCTTGTAACTGGCTTTGTCCCGACCAACCTTTGTATCGATACATACACCACGGTGTGCTCGTGCTTTGGAAACCAACGAAAGACAACGCACGAGCACAAGTTTCCCTCAATGAGTACTATTTTGGTAACAAAATGAACAAAAGTCGGCAAAACTACAGCGGCCAAGTATGCCCATGGCGTAGAACTCGCAGTAGCGTTTCAGGCGCGAGTGGATTGCAATAAGGGTTTCAAGGTTAGCCTCGACCCACTCCCTTTCGGTCCAAGGCCTCTGCTCAAGCTCTTCCATCTCTTCGTCCGACATGGCCTCTCGTTGCTCATCGCGCAGTGTCTGGTTTAGAGTGTCCATTGCTCAACTCCCACGGGTTCACATGGATCTGGCTAGTCTTCAAGTGCCTTGTACCGCCCGTGCTTTGGCCTTGGTGCGCCTCAATGACCTTTTGGTTTTCACATTGGAGTCGCGATGCTCGGCCACCTTGCTGGCCAGCGCTTCTGCCTTCTCTTGCCCAACCTCCTGCTGCAAAGCTTGTGCGACAAGCTCTGTGCTCATCGGGGGCGGAGCCTTGCTGCTCTTCAGCACCAGGGCCCCGTCCTTCAGGTTGCACTGGTCTATCTCGTTTGTGGCCATGTGTTCGATGATCTTGTTTTCGAGCTCCTTCAGCCTCGCCCTAGTGCCGCTCAGGGCCTTGCTCTTTGCCGCCACGTCATCCTTGAGGTTGACATATTCGAGTACAGCGGCGCGAAACTGGTCTGGAATGTGTCCGTCCATTGTCGAGGTGATTCTGAGTCGGCACGAGTACTTCAAGTGCTTTGCATGCAACGGGCTAGTAAACCCTTGCGCTAGACATGGCTGCGTCCAAAGCAGCGGGGCTTACCTGAGTGAGGCTGCCTTTGTAAGCCACGGGAAGCCCGCCCCGGGTGTCGGTGACCTTGTCCCACTTGCCTTGGCTGGAGGATTTCGGCAGCACGTAGTCCATGGGCAGCTGCACATCGGGCACGAGGGGCTCACTAGCCCGGCGCTGCTTGTCGAGCTGATCGCGAAAGCGCTCGCTGGCAGACTTTGTGCGCCCACCGAAGTCATTGGCATGCTTGTCGCTTGTCAGATAGTTACCAGCAAGCGAGCGGGGTTTGGGGGCGTAGCATTCGGTGATGATCGAGGGAGTGCGTGGCGTTGCATAGTACTTCCTGTACAACCAATATGCCACGAACACGGCGATGCCGATGGCGATGATGTTCACCAGGCTCAGACCCTTGCTTGGCGGTGCGGTGGGTCCCGTGGGTGCTGTGGCATAAGCAACCTGTGGCGAGTCCATGACGGCGGCGTAGTCGAATGCGGGGTCCATTGACACTCGCAAGCAAAATAATTTGTGAGCTGCTCCGATCAAACATCATCTATGGACATGCTGATGGCCGACGGCATGGGAGAGGGTACGGTGGTCGCTGCTTTAGGCGGTGGCAAGTCGTCGAGGTCGATATCAACGCTCATAGCATCGTCGTTTGGGGCTTGCTGGTCTGCGTTTGTCTCCGTGTCGTCCAGCCAACCGAAAGACTCATAGGTTGGTGCTGTGGGTGGACTTGGCGCAGGTGGTGCCAAGCGCACGGAGGCGACGCGGATTTTCGGCGTGAACCACTTTTTGCCAAACTGAATGCATGCGACTTCCAGCAGCAGGTTGACGGCCACATTTGGAGCTATGGCCTCGCGCGTCAACAACTCGTGCGTGTGATTGAAGACGGGGGCCTTGTCTGCAAGCGCTAGAGTTACAGCAGCCTTGGCTCCTGGCGGAGGCAAGCAACTTCTAAAGCTTTCGTCTATGAAGTCGGAATCCAGCTCTTTGTTGAAGAGGGTGCGTGTATTGCCCTTTGCGTACTTGATGAAGGCGGTCTCAAAGTCTCGTATCCATTTCTCCGTCTTCACATCAAGCACCACGTGGATCTTTCTATCGCTTTGTCCAAGCGGAGCAGTGCATGTCACAGGGGGTGTCTGCATGAGAACTGGGTTGGCAGGCAGCATGACGTATATCTGGCCGTGGCGCTGTGGCGCTGAAAATGCCAGAGAAGCCGGGTTAACGCTGGAAAGAAGCTTCGCCATAGCTTCGATGTGCAAGAAATTTGGATGCAGTCGTCCGCGGCTTTGCTATTCAGAGCAACAATCGCTGAAATCTTCCGTACTGGCGCCAGAGGCCGACGGGCAGTAGTCTGAATCTTCGGCGTCTATGTCGATCACCTTATCCACGCTCGGTTCCACTGCTGCCAGAATCTGCCTCAGCACCTTCTCCTCGACCTGGATAGGTGAAGTGGACAGCACAGGAAGGCCTGTACCCTTTGGCTGAAACCTTGTAGATGCATCCGCTAGCCAAGAATATGACGCCAGTTCAGGCTCAAAATGCAAGGTCACGTTGCCTGGAGCTAGCACTAGACCAAACTCACAACTTTCGTCCACAAGGCGGAGCATTTCGGTAGCATTGGCTGACGCGCCGATGCTTTGTGAATTGCTGGCAGAGCGGGAGACCTCGGAGTTTGGCATTGGTCCTTTCGAGCAACCCATAAATGTTTACCGTAGAATTTTCCGCGAGTGCGTGCACTGTCCTTTCCAAAAATTGACATCTATTGGTGATCCCAGTATGCCCGGTGCCCACTTCCAGCTTGTTGCAAGCGGGTCTATAGACTCTGTGTTGTATGGGTCTCCACAGGTCGTGTTTTTCAAGTCCGTCCACAAGCGACCAACGCCTCACGCCGTGGAAGCGGTCCTGCAGTCATGGAACAGCGCACCTGACTTCGGCAGGCGATGCTCTTGCAACATCGCCCCTACCGGCGACTTGTGTCACAGGCTGTGGCTCGAAGTGAGCCTGCCCGCCCTTCCACCCTCGCTCAGGTGGGTGAACGGCATCGGTTTAGCCATGATCAGGGCCGTGGAGTGCGAGCTTGGCGGTGTGGTCTTGGACAGGCACAGCTCCGAGTGGCTGGACATCTGGAGCGAGCTGTCGTTGAGCAAGGACAAACGAGATGCGTTTGATCGCATGGTAGGAAAGTTTCCCGACTGGGATCCAAGTGATGACCAGAAATGCCTTGGCTCGAGCCCGGCGACACTTTTTGTTCCGCTCACGTTCTGGTTTTCGGGCGCTGAGCCAGGCACCGCTTTGCCTCTCGTGGCACTCTCACACAATACCCTCCGCATCAATTTTGACTTCAGGCAAATTTCCGAGCTCGTCGTGGCTTCCTCATCTGGTGGTAGTGCCTTTGTACTGCCTGCACTAGGCCTAACAGCCGACACGAAGCTCTATGCGGACATGGTCTACTTGGCAGCGCCCGAGCGTAAGCGCTGGGCCAAGATGGCGCACGAACTCCTCATAACGAGTGTGCAGCAGGTGAGCGAAGACCTCGTCATCGGGAGAACTGGTAGCAGCCAGCGCAACAGGCGAATATCACTTCCATTTACGCACCCTGTTAAAGAGCTCATCTGGGTCTATGTGCCCATGGATCCTGGCAGATACTTCGACTATAAGCCAGCTTTCGATGCCGTGTCGGTCATGAGTGGAGCTCAAGAGCGCCAGGCACAGCGCCCAGGCGACTACTACAGGCTTGTGCAGCCATTCCAGCACCACACGCGTGTGCCCACCAAGCCCATTTACGTGTACTCGTTTGCACTGCAACCAGAGCCGTTGCAACCCAGCGGGAGCCTCAATGCTACAGCACTGCCTCTGGAGCTCGCTTTCAAAGTGACGGCTCCCGACGACTCGCATGGCAAGTTCATTTGCTTTGCCGTCTCTTACAACGTCTTGCGACTCACAAACGGCATGAGCGGCCTTGCCTTTGCCTCTGCTGCTTAGGCCAGAGATCATGCATTATTTTTTGTACTGCGGGCAATTTCCAACTGAACGCTCTCAGCTTACCTGACCTCCGCCTAAAACTCGTCTGTAAGCATCTTGCGGCCTTTCGTGGTCCTAGCAAAACCACAAAAAAAATGTCAGCAAGTTTTGACTTGATGTCGGGCAACGGTGTCGTTCTTGTGGGTATTCTTGCGGTCGTGGCGCTCTCTCTTGGGTCAGCAGCAGGGGCGGCTGCTTGGTTCGAGCCTCAGGACACCTCGGGCCCTGCAGGCTTCACTGGGACCTCGGTCTGCATCGAGGGTGATTGCATCACCAGGACGCAGCTTGCAACGCTGCGAGACTTTTCTAACGCTGCTCACGATTCTACTCAGCAAACTCCGTGATCTCGTGCGTTTGAATCACGCCAACTTATCAGTACATAAGGAAGAGACACCCCTTACTGACGTGTATATGAACACGTCCCCATGCGCCAAGAAAGAGGTGCTCATGGAGTCACTCGTACGCTTTTATCGCAACCCCGCTAACCTCGCAACATTCACACAGTTCACTGGGCCTGACTCTCCGGTCAGCCTGCGCCTGCTTGACTGGTTTGCCACCAACTTCGCCAAGTCGCGCAACATTGTGTACCAAGTAGAGCGTGCTGGCGTGCCGACCGCCTTCAATGTGTTCACGGAGTACAAGGGTGTGTTGAGGGCCTACAGCAAGAGGTACTGCGACCCCTTTTGCCGGCGCGACCGCGTAGCGATAACCAACAGCAAAGGAGAGCGCCAACACACTACCCTCGCACAAATGTGCTTCTTCCGCTGGGCCATGCAAAATGGGGTCCTCGAGTATGCACAACAACACAAGGCAGAGATAGAAGCAGACATGCTGGCCGTGTCCAAGCGCGACAGGACCACCCCCCTGGCATCGCCGAGCCCCTCGCCCCTCGTACAAGACGAACCATCGCCCAAGAGGCATGAGCTCTCCACCGCCGCCACCAAGTCTTGCACAAAGTCCTACTGCCGTGTGACGGTCAGATTTTGCTAAAATTTTTTGTGGTCCTTGTAGTACCAGCTGTACCTTTTGTATGTCAACTCCAGCCACCCGTGTTGACCTCACCGACCTGGCAAGTGCACTCACCCGCTATGCGCGGGCCAACTGGGTGCTGATCGTTTTGCTGGCCGGTGCAGCATTCCTTGCATATCAGTACGCTACAGACCTCCGTGGCTGCCAGTCGCAGTCGACAACGATTCAGTCCCAGCCGACCCAGGCCCAGACCGCAACACAAGTTGTACCGGCTGTGCCCACATACACTGGGACCGGAACGGGGGCCAGCGGCGTGGTACCCGTGGCAGACACATCAACAAACAACCTAGCACCTGTCAGCTTTTGATGTCTAAGAAGTTGATTGCCTGTCCAGCTGCCATCTGCTCGCTTTGCTTTTTGCTTTTGTGGCGCCCACAACCCACGACCTGGCCATTGACGTAACACTGGGCCACAAACACCATGGAGTTGTCACAAACAACTTCAGAGTGCTTGTATATTGGCAGAGCCATGCCCTTGCCCTGTGCCCAGCGCATGACAATGTCCTTGTAGTTTGTATCTATCTCCAGCGTCACGTGGTCTATGTGCTTCTCTATGGTCCCCAAAAGGAAGGCGCGCACAGCAGCCAGCGATGCATCGAGATAGATACATCCTACCAGCGCCTCAAAGCAATCCTCAAGGATGCGGTCGTTGTTGTTCCATCCGTTCGACATCCCTTTGCCATTCATCAATATCATGTTTTGGAGCCCAAGGGCACGAGCCAGCTTACTCAAACACTGTCCAGACACGAGGCGTGTGCGCACTTTGGTGGCCCAGCCCTCCTGCTTGTTCTTGGCCTTGGCAAGGTCAAACACATACTTTGTTGCGACTAGGTTTATGGCTGCATCACCCAGAAATTCGTACAGCTCGTATGATTCCGCCGGTAGGTTGCGCTCATGGCACAAGCGTACGGCAGACTTGTGCACAAAGGCTGGCTGGTACACCAAAGGGTCACTGACGTGAAACCCCAGCAGTGATTCGAGCTGACTCCGGCTCACGATCAGTTGCGGCTCCATCCTGAAATGACTACAAAAAAAATGCAGGTTTTTCAAGGCATATGAGGTCTAGTCTCAGCGTGCAAATGATCCAACTAGCAGCAGCTGGCCTCTCTCTAGTCAAAAAAAGGGTCGGTGGATACGCTGTCGCGGCCATTGGTCAGTAGGTAATAAACAAGCAGGTTGCTGACGACCACAAGCAAAGCACTGCGGAACATGGCTTTGTTGAGGCTCGTGTCGTCTTTGGCAAGCAGTTTGGTTCCGAACAAAGTAAAAGTCACTGCCGCGGCAGCAGACAGCGCAACGAACGTCATGAAGTTATCGTCGAGATTGCATCTGACAACGGGCATGTACGTGCACTTGCAATTGGCGATGGGAAAATAATTCTCAGGTCGGAACTCGCACACTTCACAGTTCTGCATCGCTGAAGAATGCCTTGCTCTTAGAGCGCACGGCGGGCACAAGAGCTGTTGCGGTGAATGTTGGATGGTTTACCAATATGTCATCAAGCATCACCTCTTCTGTGTTGGGAACTGTGGGCTGCTGATCGTCGTCAGGGTGTTGCGCGCGCTTGCGTAGATTGTAGGCAGGAGGGTCTTCTTTGATGGTCGACTCCTGCTCTGCTCGCACGTCTTGGTCGGCAACGTTACTCATCAAGCCACCAGCAAGCTTGCCTGGTGCATCAATGTCAATCTGCTTGATTTCCTCATGAAACTCGGGAGGTGTGACCATCGCTTGGTCTTGGTCTGCTGCCGTTGCATTGCCGCCATGTTCCTCGGTGCCGGTCGGTCGAGGCTCAGCAGCGTCCTCGTTGGCAAGGGCACCAAGCTGCCATGTCTCTTGTTCTTCCTCGGCAGCTGCGCTTGCATCATTGGTGACCGTCGGCGGCATGGGCTCTAATGCGATGTTTGCGGGTGGCACGGGTTTCTCCTCCTCTGCTGGTTTTTGAGCCAGGTATTCGTTCAGGAGCTCCCGCATTGGCAGCATATCCCGCACAGCCTTGTTCACGGCATGTGACATGTGATTGAGGATCATGGGCCTTGCATTGCAGCGAAATATTCGCGGGTTTTCGTAGAAACTTTTGGCAGCTAGGATAAGAACTGCGTGGGCGAATTTGTCATTCCTGGGAATCCTCACCTTCAGTGTAGCTTGGTTGATTCGTATTGCCGACAGCAGCTTTATGTGGCTGAGGAACAGGGCTGTGACCAGCTCTTCGAAGCAGTCACAGCTCTTCATGATCCTTGTGGTCCAGAGCGAAACGGTGTGTGCGCTCCACTTCGGCACTTCTTTGAGGTAGTGTTGGAACGTGACCAGGCGTCCGTCGTGTTGTTGCGCCTTGGCATAGAGCTCATCAAAGACGGAACAGAAAGGCTCTACAAGAAACTCGGTGACCTGGCGCTGTACTTCGGTCTTAGCGGCGTCTTCGGCGGTGGCAGCCATCTACCTTGAGGCCGACACAATATTGGTGATAGTTTACCGTGCACTGGATGCACAAATATTTTGGCCCCACTGTGGCATGTTGGCCGACCTAGTGTGGCTCGTGCATGCTTTGTTCGTTGCCTGGATGCTCGCCGTCCCCTGGTGTGGCAGCTGGCAAAGCACCTTACTGTACGTGTTGGGAGTACCGTTTCTGTTCTTGCACTGGCTGCTCAACAACGACACATGCTTCCTTACTTGGCTGGAGTGTTGGTTGCGTGGAATCCAGCCCACGTCAAGCTTCATCCACAGCATAGTGAGCCCGATCTACATGTTGCATGCTCAACAAACCAAGGTACTCGTTTGGGCTACAACCCTGATGTTGTGGTGCGTGAGCCTGCACAGGCTTAGGACCAAGTTTGCAGACCACTCGCTCGGTGGCATGTTCACCTCACTGCAACTAAACAACAAACGCAGCAGACAATCAGCAGCAGGAAGCACGAACCTGAGGCCAGCATTGGTGCTCCAAAAATACTACTGACAAGGTTGTTGATGATGCTGGCGAGGTCAAAACCGGAGTTGGTGGCCGCCGCCTTTTGGTCCAGTATAGCATCGAGCTGACTCACTGCACTCTGTGCGTTCGTCTGGTTTGCCAAGCAGCTGCCCACATTGTCGGATATTATGTTCTGTGTGATGTTGCTGACATTGAAGCCTTGCCCGTCCTTGCATGTCATTTTTATGTGGTCAAGGTTGAAGAGTTGATCAGCTATCGTTTTGCCTACACACGATGATAGTTGTGTTACATTGATGTCTGTATGAATCTTGTTCACAAGGTCGCTGATGTTTGCGGCCTCTGCGGAACTGACGACCGAACCACCAAAGCCCTTCACTTGTGCGTCGACTTCCTGGGCCAGCTTTGCCTTGAACTCATTCGCAAGGTTTGTACTGTTCTTCGAATCTTGAGCACAACTCATGTTGACCGTCATCGTGGCGTTTTGATTTATGTCAGACACGTTGAAGTCGCAGTTGGTCAAGTCGAGATTGCTGATGTTGAAGGTTTGCTTTGCTGCGCTCTCTACGGCACACTGTTGAGAGCTCTGCAACAAAACGTTGGTAAGGACGTCATTCACAGTACTCGATCTGGTGACGGCCTTTGACGATGTCGAGCCCATAACTAAACAAGGCAACAGAAAAAAAAAGTATGGCTCGGCTGCCCCCTTGCGGAACCTGACCAACGTCGTCACTGGCTGGCAACAATTCATGCAGTCCCACATGTACTGATGCCGGCAATCCTCTCAGCAACGTGTCTGGCAATCTCCGTGCAGTCCGCCTCGAGTTCTTTGAGAGCTTGGATGGTGAAGGGAAGCAAGCTGACGGGGTCGTAGCCCAGCACTTCCGTAGCCGGGTCGTATGTCACTAGATCAGCCAGCACCTCCTGCACTTCCTGTGCAATCATGCCGTACTCTTGTCGGTCGCCAAAGCGGGCCGTGTCCCGCCACTTGAAACTCACGGGGCGCAGCTGGTTTATTACACTCAGACTATCCGACAACGGTGCGATGTCGCGCTTGAGGTCCTTGTCCGAGGGGGCGGTGTTGGTGAGTGCGCCAGCGCTGCTGTAGACCGTCCCCGTCCCGAGCGCGTCGAGGTACAAGTTGGTATACCCGGGGGTCGGCCGCCAGGCTGGAGGGCCGGTGGTCATCACTCGGTTGCCTGTTCCTGCCCAGCCGACGGCGCAGAACATCGACAGCTCCGGCGCCCAGCAGACAGATGACCATTGATTGTTGGGGTCTGGGTATGGACACTCGCGATTTACCCAGGTGATGCCGTCGCTGGAGGTCATCGCCCCCCCTCCGTATGAGACAGCGCAAAACGTGGATGCCTCCGGTGCCCAGCAGACAGAACCCCAAGTGGTGTTGTTATACACAGGACCTGTGCGCATCGTCCAGTTTATGCCATTGGGTGAGGTCATGATTTGGCCATCAGTACCAGCTTCCTCCGTAAACTCGTACCCGACCGCGCAAAACATCGACAGTTGCGGTGACCAGCACACACTGAGCCACGCGGACTCCGGGGCATCCGTGCGCGCGTTCCAAGTGATGCCGTCGGTCGAGGTCATCGTTGCAATCCCCGACGCTCCGACCGCGCAAAAAATTGAAAGCTCGGGCGCCCAACAGACACTTCGCCAGGCTTGGGTTGGAGCTGCTCTGGTCACCCAGGTGGTGCCGCCGTCGGAGGACGTCATCACACGATCTGAGTCTGTAACTGCACAGAACAAGGACAGCTGGGGCGCCCAGCAAATTGATTGCCAATAGTTGGCTGTTGGAGTTGCCCGGGAGGTCCACGTGACTCCATCAGGGGAGGTCATCACACGATTGCCTGTTTTCGAATTGGCGACAGCGCAGAACATCGACAGCTCGGGCGCCCAGCAGACGGCATACCAGACATTGTCTGCCGCACTCGCACGTGTGGTCCAGGTGATCCCGTCGGCGGACGTCATGACTTTGTTTGGGCCGACAGCGCAGAACAGGAACAGCTCCGGCGCCCAGCAGACAGACGTCCAGTCCACGTCCTCCGCCGTCCGGCTTTTCCATGAATTCAGCGTGGCTGCAGCGGCGGCTCTCGACAGGCTGGGCACTGGTTTGTACAGCCTGCCCTTGCTGCGGATGTTTCTTGCTACATTCATATCTCCAGACACATCCAGTTGGTATGCTGGAGATGCTGTGTTGATGCCGATTCTGCCAGGATTACCAACCGACGTCACCCTCTGTGAAAGACGGCGTGCGGCGTAGGCGTCACACACCAGGAGCTTGCACGCGTTGGTGTTCAATGTGAACGTGTATGTGTTCGGCACACCAGGCTTTGGTGGTGCGTCACACAACAACACAGGTGCACAAAGGGCACAAAGGTAGGGGACCCATCAGCGCGCCAAGCAATTGATGCAATGACAACACTCACATCAAATGCTACCGGCGTGCCATAAACATCGATGGCAGCGGGTGGTGACAAGCTGATGGCATACTTGTTGCGCAAGCTCGACAAGTCGCTGGTCCTCACTCTAGAGCTCTCGTCGCCATAATACGCCACGGCACACAACAAGTTGAGCTCAGGTGCCCAGCATACACCCCAAAACCCGTACTGGCCGGTGACGCCAACATCTTGTGCCACCCAGTTGATGCCATCCACAGACGTCACCACTGCGAATGGCGCGGCCTCACCCACAGCATAAAATCGGCTGAGCTCAGGCACCCAACAGATGTCATTCCACCCACCCTGGTCAAGAGACGCTGATATCGTCCAGTTCACGCCATCCGAAGATGTCACCACGACACCGGACCATGTAATCGTGATCAAGATTTTCAGCTCTGGTGACCAGCATGGCCTGCTCCAAAATTCGCCATTGACCCCAGTACTGCCGGTGTTCCAAGTCACGCCATCCCGAGACGTTACGACCTTGTCACCAGTCTGCGGGGTAAGGCAGAACAACCCCAGTTCTGGCGACCAGCACGCGCCCATGCATTCCTCATGAAGAGGGGCTGCAGTCCACGTTATTCCATCGGGGGATGTATACACTAAAGGTTGTCCTTCAATCTTAGGCTGATTCAAGGCGTAAGAGCCTACAGTGCAGAACAAGGCCAGTTGTGGCGACCAACACACGCCAGCGTAGAATAGTTCGGGAAGGTTGTTGTGTTTTGTCCATGTGAGACCGTCACTGGATAGATAAGTCCATCCCCAACCAATCGCGCAGAACGTGCGCAACTCCGGAGCCCAGCAGGCGCTATAGACGCAATATGGAAATTCGTTCCAGTGAATGCCATCCGGAGAAGTTACAAGAGTGTCGTAACCACCTGCACAGAACATGCCGATCTCTGGCGCCCAACACGCAGTCCAGAGGTTTCGCTCGTAGTTTTGTGCCTTCCATGTGTTGGGGCTGTACAGGCCCTTTGAAACATCACGGAGGCTCAACGTGTAGCCCGCAATGCTCAGATCGATCGTGCCCTTAGCAGAAAGGCCACGCCGCGTCAGTGTTGTGGTGGTGTCAAAGTACCGTGTCTCACGATCGCTGCTGTAATTGCCAGGTGCTACCACGATGGAACCGCCGATGGCACTGGCAGCAATTGCCTGTGGTAGATCGACATATGGGTTTTGTGCAGTACCATCCCGAGACGAGTACTGCGCTGCTTTGCTATCGACGTAGATTGTGGACATGTAGATCAGATAACATTATTTTTCCGCAGCATCGGCCACACCCGCTTCCCTCAAAACGCTCATGCAGTCAGCCACAAAACAACCCGGGGCAGAGTTTTTCCAGCACGACGTGTCCGTTGGGGCTTGTTACCACAGAGTGCCTCAATGCCACTTGTGTAGGTGCCCAAGGTGTGTTGGCAAACTGATCATGATTTCAACCAAGCTCTGGTGCCAGTGGCAGCCCTTGATGGACTGGCTCACCACATACTTCCCAAGAGATGTCCTCATGCCATCCCCTGTCGGTTCCAAGCGTCCACTGCACTCTCACAGCAAACATCCAGGGTGGGCTTGGGATGAAGTGGACTTGTTCATCAAGAGCAATTCAGGCAAAAAGCCCTATGATGTCGGCATACTGCTGACGGATCTCTGTGTCATAGACGTCGACACCCACCCCTTGTGCGACGAGCTAGAGGCGAGCTTTCCAGTCCTACGGCAGGCACCCTGTGAGGTCACTGCTAAGGGCCGCCACTACTTCTTCAAGCGTTCTACACTGGCCGATAAGTCCGGTTACTTTGATGGGCGGGCACAAGTTCGGCATGGCGTCGACTTCAAAACCATCTGTAAGAATGGAACCTCGGGCTTCATTGTGGTCGCCCCGAGTCAAGGAAAGTCATGGCTGCGGCCTCCATGGAGGATGCAGACGGACATTCCCGAGATTCCCGATGACCTTCTCAATGCAATCGCAAGACCACATCACCACATGGTCTGTGCAACATTCAGCTTCCCGGACGGCAGTCACTCTCAGGTCAGCAACAACCCATGGCTGGCAAGGTTCGAGTGCTTGGTTCCGCTGTTTGATGGCACATTCGAATCTGAAAACGTTGTGATCCCACTCGGCCTCGGCACAGCCAAAGGTTTCGAAGAGCTGTTATGGCTCTGCGAAACCAAGACTTTGCGACGCTGGCCTACCGACCTTGCAGAGTTGCGGCAGCTGGCAGATTATCTAGGCATTCCATCCCAAGTGCACGCCTTGCTCTGCACTTGGAGCCCTTACAGCCTTACTGCTCGCCTTGGTGCACTCGACAAGATCAACCCCACCTGGGCCAAGCTGTCAGTTGAAGACCGGGGCGCGGAGTGTTTGGTAGATTTGGATTCGGTTGGCGACCTCAAATTTGTACCGATTTCGACGCAACGCGGGCAGGAGTGGCTTTTCAGGGAATGCTCAGCACCCACACCTCCAATCGGCGGTTCGCTGCTGAGGCCCAAGCCTTTGACCTATGCCAAGCGGTGGTTGCCTGCACCTGTCTTGAACATGTTGCAAAGACACAAGAACCTCTTGCTGCAGGTGGTGCAGCTCTCTCCGTCGCCAGTGACTGCATTGGAAAAGCGACGGACTTCGATTTGTTCCTTTGTGGGGCCACCGTTGAGCAGGCGGAAGCTGTCAGGAACGAGTTCATTGGGCAGCCTGGGGTGTCGGTTTCGACCCAGACAGGAACAGCGGTCAGCGTTGTGTGGGGAAAGGACGACACTGTCATACAGCTCATCACGTGGCTGTATGAGTCTCCGGAGCAAGTGCTCGACAGCTTCGATTTGGATCCTTGCAAGGTGGCCGTGGGCTGCTTTGGCAGGGATGAGCTTAGGATCAGAGTCAGGCAGAGTTGGATCGAAGCTATGAGGCATCTCACATGTTGGGTCGACCTTGGGCGCTGGAGTGAAGCTTCGGTAGCACGCATCCTAAAATACTATGCCAAGGGTTTTGACATAGTTGTGCCGGGCCTCGACCGTAATGCTTTCAAGATTCGCAACCCAGAGAACTTCCCTGTGCAGCGTGGTATTAGCAATCTCTTCAAGGTCGAGGCACTGGTCGAGCGAAGACGTAGGCCTTGGTTTCAGAAGGGTTTGGGCCTTCATCAGCGACCATCGAGGCCTTCGTATGGAGAGCTGCATAGTGTATTGCGCAACTACTGCGGATGCATGTACAAGCTCAGTGCATATGAAGAGATGGTGCCATCCACCGTTTTTGGCCTTGTACTGAAAGCCATAGCATTAGCGGGCACGATCTGGATCGGCCTTGGCATGCCGCGGCGAACCTGCCGCAAGGCCCCAAGGCCGGCTCCCGTATGGCGCAAAGCTCCAGTGCACGGTGTGTTGTTTCCGTCGTCGCCGTGTTGTGCATCAGCTTTCGATTTTGCCAAATTGCAGAAGAACGCCGAGGCATGAATGCTTTTTTGCTGGCACTTATCGTGGCAAGGACGCATGCAGACCCTTGTAATGCCGATCGTAAACCGTGGGGGGGCTGTAGTGAGCGGAGCCCGGACAGCGCAGTTCGTGGCGAAGCTGCCTGAGACACTCAACAATATAGCGCGGGTCGAGCTGATATCGCTGGTCGTCCCGCCAGCTAATCTAGACTCACCTTCCCCCTATGTGATGCTCACGATTCCCGAGATTGGGGTCTCAAATTGGCCGGTGTTCTATGTCTGCATGCATCTCCAAGAAGCGGAAGGCATATTCCCCTTGGATTGCAGGCCGGAATGGCACTATGCACAACTCTGCGCTCCTATCCCAAATGCGAATAGACTGTCCGTGCTTGTTGCGAACCCCGACGGCTCTGCATTGCCGGGCTCGGACATCGGTGTGACCCTGGTGTTGCGCATCGCTCACTGTCCTCTAAAGGCGGAGCCTCTGTGCTTAAACCCACTTCCCGTGACACACCAGCTAGTCATGCTTGACATGAAGGATAGGTTGAACAGACCAGGCGGTGATTACGAGTTCACCGTGCAACCCCAGTGCTGCCCCATACAAAGTGTAGTGCATGTCAGGCTTCTTGGCCTGCGCATGCCACCTCTCTTCCTCACATCAAGCATGACTTGGGAGCCTTACCTAGATCTATCTATCGACGAGTTGGGAGTCACGTGGCCTATCCAACACACGTGGTATTCTACAAATCAGGACATCGTTGATTATGGTGTGATGCCCCTTCATCACTGCAAGCGCTTGGGACCACTGAGACTCGATCAGTTCTCAGTGAGGATACGGTCCCGCATCTCGAGCGGGGTCCCTCACGTGGTTACGCAGGAGGAGACATGCAATAAGCTGGTGTGCTGCATCCTGCTCCAAGTCACATCGACCCCAAGCACCCTCTTCTAGTCACTGCTTCGAGCAATCTATGGACCAGGTGGAGCTGCTGGCGCTGGCATAGCAGGCAGGGTTGTGATCAACTCGCTGATGACGAAGCTCACAAGTGCAGTGGTGGAGCTGTTGTCTGGTACGCACGAGATCCTGAATGTGTCGGCTGTCTTGTTGATGACCTGAGGTACCACGATCTGGTGTACATTGCCAGTATCGCACATCGTGCAGACTACGCTGTAAGTGTTGGGCTCGAGCCCTAGGTTATGGGTCACGTCCACAGCGCTCTGGTCGCCCAGCCAGACCGAACCAAAGACTGCGCGTCCTTGTGTGTTGGTGACGTTTGTGCCAGCACCATCTACATAGGCGTCGATAGTCGCACCATATGTGGACGTGTTGGCGAATGAGAGGTTGGTGTTGAGTGCGTAGCCTACATCGACGTTTGCAGTACTTCGCAAATCTGTCCTCACTGTGAAGTTGTCGGCGGTGACGTTTGCGGCCGTGATGTCGTTGGTGACGGTCAGGCTGTCTGCCACGTACACTACGTTGGCGTCGAGC
Source organism: Coelastrella sp. UTEX B 3026 (assembly GCA_002588565.1). NCBI lineage: Eukaryota > Viridiplantae > Chlorophyta > Chlorophyceae > Sphaeropleales > Scenedesmaceae > Coelastrella > Coelastrella sp. UTEX B 3026. The sequence continues at coordinate 96,182 of NSMO01014316.1, read as the reverse complement.
CTGTCGGAGACTTGAAGGTTGCCGGTGACCGACACGTAGTCGGCGTTGGCGACCATGGAGGGACCATTGTACTCGCGTGTAACGGCGGTGGTGTAGGGCATTCGGGGTACAAGGAGGCGAGAATTATATTTTTCCCGCAGCGAGCTGGAGCTGGCGGTGGATTTCACAGCGCCTTCACAGACGAAATCAGGACCAGGAGCAAGATTGCGCAGATACACAACAGAGAAACCGTGATCATTGCCACCTGCCATCTGTGGTCCTCGTCCAGCGATGCAAGGCGTCGTCGCATGAGTGCGGCTCGGTTTGCATTTGTGGTGGGCGGCGCCAAAGGCAAACCATGCTCAACGACCTTGGCCTTGCATATCGGACACTGTGGTGCGACATGGTAGGTTGCCCAGTGCTGCTGCCACCACTGCTCTAGACAATGATCGTGAAAGACATCATGACCGCAAGGCAGATTGGCACGGTCATACGGCTCATGCTCGAAACAAATAATGCAGGACATCGCGTTACTACGCCCCTCTTGTACCTACTCTGGGCACTCAAGTGGTATCCTTCGTGCTGGCCCGGTCAAAAGCCTCTTTCAAGAGACCAGGCAGCTTGCCACGGGCTTCTGCCTGCTTGCTTGCAGTGGTCAGTGGCGGCAACTTGGCGGCACCGTAGAACATCGGGTGTCTACTGATGTCTAGGTTGAAAGCATTGCATGGCCCCGTCCACGTATCTTTTTTGTGGTCGCTTTGGCAACGCTGGCACACCCTGTCGCCTTGAACCACGAGATACGTGTGGTTGCTATGGTGATATTCTTGCTTGACCAAGTTCAAGCAGCGCCTTGAGTCAAGGGACAGCACTGCGCAATGGCCAAATCTGGGGTCTTGGTAAGGATGTACTGAACGCACTACGGCTGTGGTGAAGTCAGATGCTCGCCCGTCACATATCACCGCCCTCACGGCTGCCACCAGCTCTTGGCATTGCCCGGCATCTAGCCTAGCATGTGTGGCAGGGCTGCGAGTCTTGCTCGGTTGCGCTCTAGCCGTTTGTGGCATTGAGGGACATATAGGCCTTGGTCGTGCCTGCCTTGCCGTGTCGGGCCTTGCACGCAAGCTGGAGGCCTCAAGCCAAGCTGCAATGTTGCAGAAGCGCTTTTCGTCTCCGACCTGCTCACATATCTCGCCCTGTGCATCCCACCGGCAGTCTGGAAGGTAGATTGTAGCACCTGGCTCGCGCTTGGCAGCTCCTATCATGCGAAGGCCTGTGCCCTCACGGTACACGGCAGGGTCGATGATGTCGTGCCAATCACCCAACCCAACCACACTGCGCTCGCCAAACGCAATCCTCAAAGCTTCTATGCAGGCCAGCCTAAAGGCCGATGCTTCTTCTATAGTGACAAACAAGGAAGGCCAGACGATGTGTATGCCACTCTTGGCGCAGCCGGCCTTGCTGTAGGGTGCACAGCTTGCAACCCAAGCTTCAGAAGGGCCAAACATGGTCATTGCGGTCTTGTGCATGCTGCTGATCATCGACATCTTAGCATGCGACTCCAAGGTGTCGCCCAGTGCCAACTTGATGTCGAGGTCGGCAAACAAGCGAAAGCAACCCTTGGGCTTGATCTCAACAAAGCCCGGCGCAGAGCCTGTGATGACAACATATGCATACATGCTGAGGAACTCGGCCAATTTGTTGGCAGGCAGATTGTACCTTCCAAAGGGCCGCGTCAGCAGCGTGTGTGTGATGAGCTGGTTGCCACATGCCTTATGGTCACGCATGAAGGCCAAAAGGCCATCCAGAGCGACTTTGGATAGGGTCGCCATCGATCTGTACCAGAATTTGTTTCCTTCCACCCACACAAGTCACTTGTAGTGACTTGGATATGGAAGCATAATAAAGCATGCATCCTCAAGTGGAGTATCTATTGTCGTTGCCTCAACCCGAGCAGCGGACGCCTGCCTGGTATGAGATGCGCAAGGGCCTGCTGACAGCTTCCAATGCCGCTGCAGCACTTGGCATCAAGCCTTATGAGTCTTATGCTGGGAACCCACGCAAAGATCTGATCCGTAAGATGGCTCTGAATACCCAAGTGACAAGCCCATTCCTCCAACATGGTGTCGACTTTGAGGACGAGGCTATCCAGAGGCTCGAGGAGACAACAGGCGAGCAAGTGCGCCAAGTCGGCTTGCTCATACATCCTATCCATACGTGGCTGGGAGGATCGCCAGACGGCTTGACGGTGTCTGGCTGCACAATAGAGGCCAAGTGTCCCCAATCGCGCCAGATCGTAGAGGGCGAGATCCCCCATCATTACCTCCCTCAAGTTCAAGTTTGCATGGAAATCTGCAACCTAGAGCACTGCTGGTTTATCGAGTATAAGCCATCGTGTCTCACTTGGCCAATGGATGCTGAGGTCAACATAGTGAAGGTGGCAAGGGATAGGCAATGGTTTGCCGACAACCTTGAGGCAATGCACAGCTGTTGGCTCGAGATCCAGACCGCCAAGCGAAACCCGGAGGCATACTTTGGCACCAACAAAGCCAAAACAAAGAAGATGGCAGCGAGCAGGCCCAAGAAGACAGCGGTTGCGCCTCCACCCTGCCCGATCGAAGATGACCTCTACAGTGCGTCAATTGAGCCAGATGTCAACACCTAACGAAATATACATACTAGCTACAGTCGAGAAAACACAAAAGCCTGCTTTGATGATCCACCTCTCATCTTGACGGGCAGTCTATGCAGCAGTTGCACCGGTGGAAACCCATAAAGCTCCGTCAATGTTTCTTCAGGTTCGTTCACGAACCCGACAGTGTTGCCGGGTTGGACAATGGCAATGAACCGGAGTGCCTGACAAGCGGCACAAAGCCTCCCCAACGCCACTTTGTCTGCATCACTCCACCCTTGCCAAAATGTGAAGAGATGTGTGACTGGACCCAGAGCTGGCATGTGGGCTACGTTTCCCAGAGTTGAACGCGGCCTATTGTGTTGAGGGATATGTGGAAACAAACGGGCAAAGAATTCCACGGACCTTGCATGCTTGATGGGATCAAGCTCAGCACCTCTCACACGCACGTTCGACCAACTAGTGAAGGCAACTTGGGCCATGACCCGACCCATTCCAGCCCCAGCATCGAAGAAAACGCTCGCCGGCACAATTCTCATGACATCCAAAACCGATTGCAGCGATTTGACCGTCAGACTTCCCGACACTCCTTCGATGCCGCCGTCTCCGCCAAGCTGTCCCTCTATCGAAGTCATGCGTTGCCCAAACTGCTCAAGAGTGAACATCGTGTCCACGTATATGTGTACTGGACAGTTCTGTGACAGCCCCGACCGCGAATTGGGATAGGTCGTCTGCGAAATAGTTCAGCCGTTGTATTGTAGCAGAGTGTGTAAGCCGCAAGCGCATGATGGGACTCGACGCGCTGCCACATCTTTCCAGTTGGCTGTTTTTGCAGATATGCAGGTGGATGCCAAGGCCCTGTGTTGTCTCGTGGCAAGCTATGCTTGTGAAGGTGCCCCAGAGTCTAGGCAGCTACCAGTCGTGCTTGCTTGAACATGGGGCCGAAATTGCCCGACCAAGGAACTCCATCGAATCCAGTGAACTCAATGACAATCTTGACAACATTTGACATGGGCAAAGTTGTTGTGTATGTTTTCGTCGACCAACCAGCTTGAGTTGGTGATAGCAGTTGATTAGTTTCCCCGATTGTCTGGATCAGGTTGCCTCCTGCATCGTAAAAGCTTGCAGTAGCGCCCCACGTGTCATTCTTTGTTGTTGCAGATGAATATCGCATAACCTTGGCGGATGCAAGCTGAAATGAAAAGGTGTACCTTGAATTTGAGGGGGCCAAATTGATGGTTTGCCACACCTTCACAGTACTATCAGAGGAAAACACAAGATAGTTTTGATTTGCTCTGTCAACAGACATGTAAGAAGGATCGGCAGCCCCATTCACAATCAGTGGGGTACTGTTTCCACCGTCAATCTTGCTCAAGCTGCCCCAAGCAGGAGTGACTTGCCATACAGTCATTCCTGATGCAAAATCTCCGTTTGATATGAGGTTCGTACCTGCCCCTGCACCCGTACCGGTACCTGTCCATATCCCTGTGCCCGTGCCTGTGCCTGTGCCTGTGCCTGTCCATATCCCTGTGCCTGTACCTGTACCTGTGCCTGTGTCTGTGCCTGTCCATATCCCTGTACCTGTACCCGTGCCTGTCCATATCCCTGTACCTGTGTCTGTGCCCGTGCCTGTCCATATCCCTGTACCTGTACCCGTGCCTGTGTCTGTGTCTGTACCTGTACCCGTGCCTGTGTCTGTGTCTGTACCTGTACCCGTGCCTGTCCATATCCCTGTACCTGTGTCTGTGCCCGTGCCTGTGCCGGTGCTCTCCTCGGATCCCATGAAGTACCACAGCAACACCGACAACAACAGACAGCAACATGCAATTGCAATGGTCATCAAGAGGCGTGGATCTACTGTTTCTTCTGACATGTGTATGTCATACACAAAGACAAAATTGATTGCTGCCTGGCGCGCACTGTAGAAAATCACAAGGCAATACTACCGTACCGCAACATCAACATCTATGCTGACCCGCAACTAGGTCCTAGTCAGGGTGGAAAATCTGCTATGCAGACTCCGCTAACATCTGATTCGCCGTCTCTAAAACCAGGTTGTGAGCGAACTTCGGCATTCACCAATTTGCAGGCTGCTGTCAGAATACTTTGGTTGAAGAGCCTGCAGCGGGCGACTACACCTCTTGGTGCCTTTCCTCAAATGTTTCTGCCTGAGATCGATCGATTTATTTCTCATGCGACTGTACTACCAGCCACGCATGCAGCCCGGTGTGGTCGTCGTGTTGTGCCTGAGTGTCGCGTGCATTGCGTGGCGGTACGGCCGTGCGGGTGCCGACACACCCGTCGTTGCGCCGAACACCCTCGCTCTCCTCGATGCAACCGACCGCATCGTAGCGACCCTGGCGCCCGGTGCGCAGTGGACTTACAAGGGGGGGGGAGTGGTAACTAGAGCGCTCGGAGGTCCCGGACTCACCACAGTCACATGGATCACCATCCTAGACGCCGAGCAAAAACTTCATGATGTAAATGACCTTAGGATGTCTCCTTTCGACCTGAAAGTGTTGTCTGGGGAAAGAATAGCCTCTGTTGTTTACTAAAAACCCGAGATCACCCGGCTAGGCGTGCCAAGTTCAGTTTGGGCTTCTCGTGACGGTTCGGCGGACGTACTGAATGTGTCATAGTCCTCGGCAACTCGCTGCACATAAGGCTGCTCATCTTTGCCAGAACTCGCAGCTTGCGTGCATCAGGGGGTTTTCCCGTTTGAAGACATGAGCCAATGCTTGTGCTGAACGGGGACCTCGGCTCAAAATTCCGGCCAAGTGCTTCCGCCTGTTTGGGGCCGGTGTGTGGGATACCTCATATAAATGAAGTGGACACCATTCTGGCAGACCAGTTGAACTTCGTGGGGACCTATCGAACCAGGAGCTTGCGCAGGACAGCTGACGATCGTACGAAGGCTGATCCCACATTTGCCGAGAATTTCTCTTACGACCTCAACCTCCAGATGATTCGCCCACTCCTGGTTTTTCTCAACATGTACAGCCACAAGTTCGGCAAAGCGGTGTGGGTCGCCTTGGCACCGTAACAGGGCGTGAGTCACATAGCTGGAATGCGCCTCTAGATACGTCTTTACTACTTCCTCGTGCCGGTCGATTCCTATTTCGTAAGCTCGTGCTACAAAAGTTGCAATGCAGTCGGCCCCGCCATCGTGTATGATCTTAGCCAAAGCACGCCTAAAGCATGCTATGTATCCTTCTTCGTCATTCATGTCTTCACACATCGCGCATGGCACCGCTGCAAGGATGCACCTTGTGACCCGGGGAAGGAGACCATGGTCTTTTGCTGCACCGTACAGGGCACGATAGAAGCAATTGCCATCGGCCTTGACACTGACAGGGTGCGGTCTGGACATGCAATACCTTGCGTACCCAGAAATTATTACAGTAAAACACTTGAAGGTTTAAGCAATCGGGCCTGTCCATGGATTCACTAGCACCGCGGACCCCTTGCAAGTATCCACAGCGTCTGAGTAATGATAGGCGTGATAAGTCGAACATGCCACCAAGTTGCCACGAAAGGCTGCGGCACTTTCAGCACTGCCTTGATGATCTCGTGCAATTTGTAGAACACAACAGCGAGATGCTCGAGACGAATCGAGAGCTTGTGGCGACTCTCTGCAAGCTCTCGACGGATATTGACATCATTATTCGACGGATTCGGTGACTTGCGGTGGGTTTTTTATCGGCGGGGTGGTTGGAGACATGAGTATTGAGGCAGGCAACGTGATCCTGTTGGACTCCGACAGTCGTATCATAGCACGCATTGCCCAAGGCGATGCTTGGTCAGGCAATGAAAGCGTTGCAGCTGCCATTGTGAGGCCACCCATAAACAGCTACAGTTTTGCCGGTGTGGATGCACTTGGTAACCAGACCCAGCTGGACGTTCCGCAGACCGATGCAGGTGCGGGTCCCAATGTGCAATCAGTAGTGACTTGGTCTTTTGATCCCTTGTTTCGAGTCGCCTGTGTGACAATCTCGAGCACCACATGAAAAAAGATCTCAGGAGTATCACAACGCATGCTCAGACGCCTGTGGCTTCTCACAAGCGGTGTGCTGCTTGCCACAATCGCACATTGCGCACCATGGCCTGTGCCCAAGGTTCCGGGTGTGGACTCCTATCCAAGCGACCCCGCTCGTTACGGCACGTGTACAGGTGAAGTTGAGCCTATTGTGAAACAAACGAGCCACTGGTGCAAGTTCAATCGCATGGGATCCTGGCCAGAATTTCCAAACTCGGCCGCAAGCTTGGCGCTGAAATTCGGCCGAGCCACCTGTTACCGCGGCCCCATCAATGGCTCGAGCCCTGCTCACCTTGCAGCGTGCAAACAGCGTCTGCTGGGCTCAGAAACCCATGCCAGCGTTGCGGTTTCCACCAAGTACCTCAAATCTACTCAAGGAGGCTGGTCCACCGACAAAGGCGCTTGCGGGCACTGCCTCTGCATTTCTGTGCTGGGGGCAGATGACACATACAACCTGGGCCTGCAGAAGTGGGTTGTCAGAGTTTACAAAGGGCTGAGTTTCATGGGTAGAGTCATTGACCGATGCAAGGAGTGCTCAGACGAACACATCGATATTCTGCAAGATCGGCCCTTTTCATTTGCGCCCGTGCTGCCAAAGGGGTCTAACCCAAACGCATGTTCAGTCAATAAGCTTGCTGGACCGAGAGTTTTTGAAGAATCCTCTGGGCCACAAGCACCTGAGAGCGTCGGTGTTTGGACTGCTTTGTGGCAGTTCGTGCCATGTGATTGGACGCATGCAAAGTGTGCAGCCTTTGTGTCATCTTATGGCCTGACGACAAGGGCGCCTCCTTACACGCTTGGCCAGACACACTGTTCGGGCTGATGACAGCCAAACGTGGCCGCCCATTTTGCTCAAGGATTCCGGGCGCAATCCACTGCATCGCTGATGTTCACATAGCTTGCCCACGCAAACAAGGGAACGATACATTTCAGTGCCTGGATGTCCACACGATTACCAGCAAAGACAACCATGACAAGCGATGTCAAGATCAGCGTGATTGTGTCAAGCACACGCCCGTTTTGTGCGTCCAGGCGTGTAAAGAACGGGTATGCCAGGCAATACGCGGCAAGAAATGCAAGAGAGAAGTAGGCCTGGTCTTGGTAGCGGGTCCAGTACAATGCTGCCCCCATGAGAGCAAACAGGACGACCCACACAGCTCCGACTATATATCCAGGGGGCAACAAGGAATTCGAGGATGATCCTTGGTTTGCCTGGTTCCATTTCTGCTTATAAATAATACCATTCACGATTGCAGCCAGGACTACCGGTGCCGATACGTACACGGCAAACGAATCCATGCCTTGTTACCGCAAAGGTAATTCTTTTTCTGTGTCTCCTCGATTTCCTTGAAAGTCGTTGCGCGTAGAACCTATTCCTATTCCTATAGCTGTGAGAATGTCCGAGCAAGTCACTCAGCAGTACTATGCAAGGCACTCATGGTTGAAGACGTACCTGGGCGAGGTTGTGCAAGAGCAAGGTTGTGGCACCACCGCATGCAAACCATCAGAGTATGTTTTCGTGCGTAAAGCAAAGGGCCAATATGTGACTGGACAAAGGTCATGATCTGGGTGGAGGCCGTGGAAGACTGGCTCAGAGACGGTGCGTGCTAGTGCTGCAATTGAAGTTGAGGTGCGTGACCTGAAGGAGATGGTGCGTGACCCTGCGCCAGGATAAGCGCCAGTTGAGAGAACAAATCCAGCGCCTTGGAGAACCGAGGTTAGTAAGACGGCTTGGATGAAAAGCCGAGCCGCCCCTACCTTACCTTGCTACCTCGTCCACGTCAGATCTGCGCAGCGCCTGCCCCTTTGACATCATATGCTCAAAACCACTACGTGTCACAAGTCCATAATGTCTGTTGCCATTTGCGTTGATGAAGTCCAGGTATTCATGGAAAGATACATCGGGATTGCTTTTGAGGAAAGCGACCGTCTTGTCACGAATGTCGACAGCGGTCATCGACATATGCGGTTTGGCCTGTATCGCTGCCTGCTTATACATGCCCAAGCGGGTGCTGTTGCTCGTTGGCTGTTTTCGCAGTATCCACCAGAGAGCACACAGTGCAAGCACCAAAAGCAGCACTTGACCTTGCATTTTTTTCTATGGCTATACCACAAAAAATATTATCATGGCCTGTGCGACCGCTCAGCCTGGGACCCAACTGGGTGCCCTGTGTGCCTGTGCCGAGGCAAGCGATGCTCTTGCGGCTGCTGTGACGTATTATTACAGCCAACATCAGCTTTATTCGACAAAAATGACAGCATTTAACAATGCCTTGGATGCTTACAATAGAGCGATGACGACATGGAAAGCAAACAGGGATCAACAGAAGGCAGTGCTGGCAGCTGAGCTGAAGGGTGCTGGATGTGGCGCTTGTCGCAGCAACCCCGGTTGCTCGGGTGGCTGGACCTGGGACCATAATCAAAACCAATGTTGGTTTTGGGGATCACGTATTGGATGTGAACAGATATGCAAACGAACGCCGCAACAGATCGAGGTAGATATGTACTCATGGGATGCGGCGAATCCTCGACCAGTGCAACCTGTCGCACCTACATTCAATATGGACCCACCGACGGGCAACAACATCATGTGTTGTTCACAACAATTCACAAACATCAATGCCACCTCTGCAAAATTTACCAACATAGTACAGCAGTGCAGCCAGCAAATACAGCAGCAAATAACCACGCTCAGCACGGGCACACCAGGCACGGGTACGGGCACACCAGGCACGGGTACGGGCACACCAGGCACGGGTACGGGCACACCAGGCACGGGTACGGGCACACCAGGCACGGGTACGGGCACACCAGGCACGGGTACGGGCACACCAGGCACGGGTACGGGCACACCAGGCACAGGTACGGGCACACCAGGCACGGGTACGGGGGCTGCTGCAGGGGTTAGCTCAGGCTTAATGCTCTTTGGCAGCTTGCTTGTGGGCTCGCTATGCGCTTCGTCTCTGTCGGCGCTTACTGCTGTGGGCTTTCTTGTCTGAGTGCAAACAGATTCAACGTATAGCAGGTCACAAAGACAGCTCATGTGGCGGAGGCAGATACTGTTACAACTGTGTTCACTAAGATTGAGACTCGTGTTGCCGCCTCGACATGTGCATCGGTGCAGCTCCAAGACTCACCTGCCCCAAGAGCTACCACTACATTGTTTGAAGCATCTACAAGATCCTAGTTCCAGGGACAACATACATGCTTCGCAATAAGGTGGCCACGGCAATCAACAAGTAATACGTACAGCTCTGCGTCAAGATCAGATCGAAATCGAGTCAAGGAACCGCACATGCTTTTATTCTGGCCTCAACATCATTTGCATAAGTGATGAGCTTGGTGCGTCGTGCGTAGAGCTCTTTGATAGCTTGGATGGTGAAGGGAAGCAAGCTGACGGGATCATAGCCGAGCACTTGCGTGTTAGGATCATTTCTCACCAGATCCGGCAGCACCTCCTGCACTTCCTGGGCGATCAGGCCATACTCTTGTCGATCGCCAAACCGGGTCACATCCTTCCACTTGAAACTCACAGGGCGCAATCGGCGCATCACACCCAAACAATCTGTCAGCGGTACGATGTCGCGCTTGAGGTCTTTGTCCGAGGGGGCGGCGTTGGTGAGTGCGCCCGCGCTGCTGTAGACCGTCCCCGTCCCGAGCGCGTCGAGGTACAAATTGGTATACCCGGGGGTCGGCCGCCAAGCTGGAGGGCCGCAGGTCATCAATTCCCCTGTGTTTGCGACCGCGCACAACATGGACAGCTCGGGTGACCAGCAGACAGCACGCCAGAGGGCGGTGTTCGACCTAACATAGGGCACAACCCAGGTGATGCCGTCGCTGGACGTCATCACTTTGTCGGCTTGTAAGCTGACCGCGCAGAACATCGACAGCTCCGGCGCCCAGCAGACAGCGAGCCAGTAACTGTCCGCACTCGCACGCCTGGTCCACGCTATCCCGTTGGCGGACGTCATCGCGCGTCCGCCTAGTCCCGAATCGGCGACTGCACAAAACATGGACAGCTCGGGTGACCAGCAGACAGAAAGCCAATTACCGGTCGGCACTACACGCGTCACCCAGGTGATGCCGTCAGCGGACGTCATGACTCGCGTGTTTGCGACAGCACAGAACATCGACAGCTCCGGCGCCCAGCAGACAGCTTGCCAGGCATTGTCCGCCGCACTTGCACGGGCAGTCCACGTCAGCCCGTCCGGTGAGGTCATCACACGATTGCCTCGTCCCGTATCGGCGACTGCACAGAACATCGACAGCTCCGGCGCCCAGCAGACAGCGAGCCAGGCATTGTCCGCCGCACTCGCACGTGTGGTCCAGGTGATCCCGTCAGGGGACGTCATGACTCGGTTGCCTGTTCCTGATGCGGCGACAGCGCAAAACATCGACAGCTCGGGCGCCCAACAGACAGAACACCACGCAATGTCCGCCGCACTCACATGTGTGGTCCAGTTGATGCCATCGCTAGACGTCATGACCCCATTGCCCGCCGCGGTGTAGCTGACCGCGCAGAACATCGACAGCTCCGGCGCCCAGCAGACAGATATCCAAGTGTTATTTGGAGGCGTGCGAAACCTCCATGAAGATGCTGCGGCATCTGCGGCGCTCTTCGACAACCTGGGATACGGTCTGTACGGTTTGCCCTTGCTGCGGATGTTCCCCGCCACATTGATATCTCCATTCACATCTAGTTGGTATGCTGGGGTCGTGGTGTTGATGCCGATCTTGGTTCCTAGGCTGGTTGTTGCGAGCCACGGTTGCGATAAAGCGCGGGCGGTCGACATTTATTTACGTAACATATTTTGTTTACAGAGATGTCGTGGCCCGTGGATGCAATTGCAGGTAAAGCTGTTGCTTTCTTCCATGTGGCGCCGGGAGCTATGTACGTATGATGTGAGCCCGGCAGGGTCACAAGGCACACTTCGCCGGTGCCGTCGAGACCGCAAAATGCGGCTTGACGCGCGAGGAGGTCAGCTTGCTCATTGCCAAAGCACCCCGCGTGTGCCTTGACCTTGCGCAACTCCGTGTGAGCTCCATGCTGGAGCCTGTACCGCACCCTGCGCGTCACGGCATGGACGATGTCGATGTACTTGGGTTTGATGTTATGTGGCTGCCTTGCTAGCATCCGCATGGCGCTCTGCGAATCGGTGTGGATGAGAAGGTCGATGGCGGGATGAGCACGAATCAGTGCAAGGTAGATCGCACCAAGTTCGAGTCTGTTTATGTCATTGCCCCACCGGTCCCCTTTGACACAGGCCGAAAGGTTGCGCATGTCATCTCGACCAAACCACACGCCTACGCCAGCCGAAACGGCAAGATTCTTCCTTCGGACCAGGCTCGCGTCGGTGTACGCGTATTGGTACGGATGCCGCGCGACTGGTGCACACTGCTGTTGCCAGGCACGCGCTTGCACCGCACAAGCATACGATAACCTTTGCATGTGGATGCTGCACGCTAATGCTAAGCGCGTCTTGCCTTTAAGTATTTCCTTTTTTTTGGCTGCGAAACGGTAGAACGCGCGCGGCTGGACATGGACAGACATATGCGAGCTTTTTTGCACTATGTTATAGCAGCCTACCTGTTGCTCGGGTGGCATTTTGCAGGCGAGAGCGTGCTACTGGTCAAAGTGCATGCGCTTGTGTGCACCGGTGTGTTATTGCACTGGCTGACCAACAACAACCGATGCTGGTTGGCCGAGTTCGATCACGAGGGCAACGGCTTTACAATCTCAATTCTTAGGTGGTTTGGGATCGCCATTCCAGATGATGATGTTGTGATATCGAACGTGGTTGCTTATGGGACCCTCTTGACGTCGCTAGCATTGTCTCTTTGGAAGGTGCAAGCCTTTGCAGCCACACATGCCAAGCAACAGGCATCGCATGGCATAGGGATGCCCATCGAGGCCATAACCCGGCGGTTTCACAATGCTGGGCTAGCTAGCAGTTGCTGAGGGAACTCAGACGACAGACCTGGGTCTTTGTTCAATCTTGTTGGATTGTCAGTGGGCTGGGCATCACACACGGCTGCTAGGGCCACCTTTCCCACGCACGTCGAAGATTCACAGCAACATGGATGAGGGCGGGGATGGAAAATTGCCCTGGGCGGCTTATCTGTCGGCAATCAGATACTACGCAAAACTTCGGACAAGAGGAAGATTTCCATTTGTGAGAGATCTGGAAAAGAAAGCGCAGCAAATTCAGGATGAAACTGGGCTGACCGATTCAGATCCATTTTCCCAGAAAACCGCCAATACTTAAGCCTCGATCCTGCTGCCCCAGACAGGCCGATTGGGAGCAAGTGGCAGCGGTGGAAGCAAGGACACATTCGAACAAATCATGCCATTAACCCTAACCCTAAACCCTAACCTCGCTCTCTTGATTGACCTTGCCAACCGCATCCGCCTCTCTCTCTCGCTCTCGCTCTCTGTGTCAAAATACTGCAGCAGCGGGAAGCGGTTGCCACCAGACATTTCGGGCACAATAATTTTCTGGCCTGGTCTCTAGTACGATGACGAGTTTTCAATTGAGCAACTCTGTGGTCTCAGCTAGCACTCTCACTGACCCAGCAAGTATGGCCAACTGTGTTGTGGTAGGGGATTTGGACATGGCAAGCACAACAATGGCCAATTGCACCTCTGTAGGCATGGGTAACAGGCTCATAGCAACAAGCAATGGCGGGACTGCCACCCAAGGCCTTGTCATGGTCGGCCACAACCTAGCGGTGCCTGCTGGCAGTGCAACCAACGGTATGTTGGTGCTTGGCACGGGCACCCTTACAGGCGCCGAGCAAGGTGCTTTGGTTTTGATGGCCAATGGTGCCCCCGCTGTGTGGTGCAATGACTCGACAGTAACCCTCTCAAGAGCTATGCGAGTGCCAACAGCCGAAGTGGCTGGCAACGTCAATATCACGGGCAACCTAGTGACCCGGGCTGGCCTGTACGTCACAAGCGGCGGTGCAAGCGTCGCAGGACCCGTGAGTGCTGACCGGATAGCTGCATCGCTAGTTGCTGCCACCACTATTGCAGCAGGCAGAAACCTGTACGCCAACACGTTCTATGCCAAGCAAGCCAATGCCACGAGCCTCAATGTGTCTGGAGACTCTTCCTTTGCCGGCACTTTAAGGGCAAATACGGTGATAGCAGATTCTGTGGTGACAGCGGCTCTGGGGCAAACAAGTCAAGTGATACATGTAGTGCCTTGGGTGCGTGTCAACGACAGCTTTGCACTCAGCGGCAACACACCCAATGGGTCAGGTGCATACCTTGTGTATGATACCGCAGGAAGCAAGGGAGCCAACGTTTGTTTTGTCAATGACTCGACTGGAACTGGCAACTGGAACTGGCTCTCCTACAACTCATCTCTTGTCTCGTGTGCGGCCTCCTTGACAGCCAACGGCAGTTTCACTGCCAAGCGCATCTTTTCAGCTGACGATTCCGCGGTACCGGTCATAGACAAAAGTCGTAACATCAATAGCAATGCACTCACATGTTCCTCACTAGTGACGTCTGGCCAGGTGACGTCAGGTGGCAAGTTCAGCGCCACCGCCGGCGCTACCATAGGACCGGATCTGACAGCCACTGGCAATCTTTCTGTCGGCAATGCTCTTTCCGTCGTGGGACTGCTGACAGCTGCCGGCGGCATTAGCGCGACCGGGAGCGTTGGCATCGCTACAGGCACGCCTCAGTACAAACTAGATGTCAATGGGACCATTCGTGCTACCGGTGATGTGATCGCATTCTCAGACCTGCGATCCAAGTCCAATCTGGCAGTTATTGAGGGAGCATTGTCCAAGGTGCAAAGCCTCTCTGGTTATTCGTACGACCTGCGCGGGCAAGCGGACCCCACCAAACTTGCGCCCCGCTATACGGGCGTGGTTGCCCAAGAAGTCGCTGCTGCTTTGCCCGAAGCTGTGTATCAAGATGCGGCTGGCACGCTGAGCGTAGCTCACGGGAGCATGACGGGAGTGCTCGTTGAGGCTATCAAAGAGCTAGCTCTGCGGGTCGATTCGATGGAGAGCATGCTCACACGGTAGGCACGAATTCCCAGTGCCTGTCCAGGCAGATCTTCTTCCAGACCTGGTCACAGTCCCAGAGTTTTTGCGTGCTTTTGAGCAGAGGTAGGTACGGCAGGAACTCATCCTCGCCCAGCAACTCGCAAAACTTGTAGAGAAGGAACCCATAGCTCAGCATGTTGGAGCGCTTGGCCCCCTTGAAACGCTCAAAGGGCTCCTGTATCTCGTCGAACAACTGTTTGAGCCGCTCTTCGAGCGCTGGTGGGAACTTGGGTGCAGAGGTGTTGGTGATGATGCAGCAGATGGTGGGCACATGCTCATACCACTTGGCAAGCTTGAGGCGTTTCAGTATCTCCTTCACTTTGGCCTGAGTTACGTTCTTTGGGTCCACAAGCCTCTGCTTCTTCAACTCCACCTTGATGGAGGTCATGACGTCGTCCGGCACTTTTGTAATCTCCCTTGCCTGCAGTTTGCTGAGCCACTCGGCAAAGTGGTTGGACCGCCGGTAGCATGCTATCTGCACGATGTCATTGGTCTGCTGTTCAAACGAAAGATTGTTGAAGCTCATGTTGGATGATGGGTAGCAGCGCCCACACTCGGGGCAGGTGAGAAACTCCCTGTCGATGATCAGACACGGCGCGTCCTTGCAATCGGCACAGACATCGTAGGCCTTTGTAGCAGGTTGAGGCTCTGCGAAGCCTGGCTGACGCTCGACTTCGTTCATGTAGCGCCTGAACACCACTGCCCTTTGTTGCACATGGCTTTGCCCAAAGCGCTGCTGGCCTTGGGCGTTGGTGACTAGCGCCATGTCCTTCTGAGCCTCTGCTGGCTGCTCAAAGTACTGTTTCACGAATGGCAGGGTGCTCAGCATGTACTCATGGTGCTCCCTGTTTGCGCGCTCGAGCTGGGCCTGGAGCATGGCCACAGCCTCTGAGTGTTGGGGCGATGGCGCATGTACCATCATGGCCCGTGCCAGCTCGTTGTGCAAAGCAGCGATCTCGTGTTGGAAGGACAAGATCTTCTGCCGCACGTGCGCTTCAAAGTTGGACATGCTCATGATGGACAGACTACTCCTTAGGTGTTGTAAGCACGGGCAACATAATTTTTGGCATTGAGCGCAGGCAGCAACGCTCAGCAACTGGCTACTTTTTCCGCAGGTCTGTAAGAAGGATGGCGCCAAAGACTGACAATTCATGGAATGCCTTTCTCAAGACTCACAGAGGCATGTCGTCCCGAGAAGGCCTCAAGGCACTGTATGCCCGAAGACAAGCTCAACTTGTGCCCGTGGTACCACCAACACCAGAAGGTGATGGTGCGTTCGTGGGCGCCGAACATATTGTGACATTGCAGCGTGAGGACGGTATGCCATTCGAGTTCACTTCCGACTGGTTCAGCAAACATGTCCCGGTTTGGAAGGCCTGCCTCGCGCACCTCGCTGGCCAGCCCAACGTGCACGCGCTCGAGGTCGGATCTTACGAGGGCCGCTCGGCGGCCTGGTTGCTGGAAAACGTGCTGACCCATGAGACGTCCAGCATGACTTGCATAGAGCCTTTCTGCGGCTCGCCGGGCGAACATGACCCGGCGGTGATGGGTGAGGTCGAGTCGCGGTTCCGACGTAACGTGCTGGACACATTCACCAACGTCAAATTGCTGAAGGCACGAAGCGAGGACGCGCTCCCAGAGCTTCGTGGCACCAGGTATGACATAGTATACATCGACGGCTTGCACACTTCACGGGCCGTGCTGCAAGACCTCGTGCTGAGCTTCGTGCTGCTCAGGCCGGCGGGGATTCTCATTGTCGATGACTTTTTGGGGAACGCACCCCGGTTGCTTTCACCCGCAGCGTCGCCCTTTGAGGGCATCCGGGCGTTCATGGCCGCCTACGCGCCTTTCGTGAATATCGTGCACGTCGGCTACCAGGTGGTGCTTCAGAAAACCGCGGAGTGATCGGTTTGTTCGTTTGATTTACCAGGGGGGTTTGCAGTCAATAAATCACACAACTTATGCAGCTTCTTCGGTCACGCGCTCCAAGCGCTCATGTGGCAGAAGGTGAGCATCCAGACCGTCGGTCATGATCGCTTGCTTGCGCTGCTCAAAGAGGGCTCGGGCCTGCTTCTGGTTCTGCAGGTGGCCCTTCATTAAATCATTGAGCACGCTGTCCTTGTACTCGACATTCTCCACTGCTCCCTGATCCGGAGGAATGAGCAACCACTGGTTCATCTCGCTCACGAATATGTCGGTGGTGTTGTCGAGCTCAATCAGCTGCTTAGCATGCTCCTCAGCCTCTGGCAGAGTGGCAAAGCAGCCCCTGACCTTAAGCCCAAGGCTCTCATTTTTCTGACGGAGGCAACTGTCGGGTCCTACAAAAGACAAGAGGGCAAAGCGCTGGCCTGGAACTGTCAAGGGATCAGGCTTGAGTAATGCCATTGTTGCTGCTTTGATAGAGAGGAGAGCCAGCCAGCTTCAAGTGCCATGCAGCCGACTCATGACACCAACCAGTCAAAGTTGGTGTCAAACACCTGTCCGCCATTGTAACCGGCCCAACAAGTGCCGATGCCACCGTCTGGCTGAGTGCCGGCCTGGCCCAGCAACTTGGTGCCATTTTTGTCAAGTCTGCACACATACACATCGTCCTCAGCGGCGACACTTGTGCTTGGTTGCGTCGCACCGGATGGCTGCCATGCATAGCGTGCATCTTTCTGCAGGTATTGCACGCCCGTGCTCGCCCTTTGCTCCATCATGCCAAAGCCAGCTCGGCAGTTCTTGGCTGTGCCGTCGTAACCTCCCGAAACGTACACGCCATTATCCAGCCTGAACTTGCAAGGGCCTTCTCCAACCCAGCTGGGGTCCACAGAAGTCTGCCACCTGGGCGTAAACTGAGTCGCAGAGCTCGAGCCAGAAGCCGAGGATGCAGTGCTGCCGGCATAACGTCCAAGTACAAAGACCACTACCGCCACAAGCCCGAGCACTGCGACGAGCACGACGACTGTCTCCCGAGTCTTCATAGCTTTTACAATTACTCAGATAAAAGTGGCCAGGCATTTTCATATATCACACCGTAATATTCAGCTCCTGTGGTGACAGCAAGGGACGGAAAAGTGCCTTCATCAGATCATTCAGTGGCATGCGTACAATGGCACCATGTTGGTGCCATTGGCCGACCTGCCGTCCCAACAACGTGTTGGAAAGCCACCATGGCATGTCCACCATCCACTTGATCTGCAGCTGGTCGGGATGCGCAGTGAACAGTGTGGGGAACCATCGCGGGATCACTTGACGAATGGAAGCTATCACCTTGCGGACCTCATCTGCCGAAGTTATCACGGATCGGTTCGTCCGCCACTTGATGGTCTTGGGGAAGAATATGAGGCTGATACGGGCTTGGTAAGGCTCGTACAAGATGTCACAGATACGCTCTGTGACGCCTCGGATCACACTCACATGAGCCAACAACGTATTCATGGTTTGACTTTTCCTTTGCAGCTGGCGTCCATTCAACTCGGCAAGCTCCGCATGTGTCACCGGTCGTGGTGCGGCATCCCGGGCGACCATTGAGATCTTGTAGTATCGGTCTCCTGACGGCGAGTCGAACACCCTAGACATCGTCGCATTGTTTGGTGCTGTCGCCACCTCTGGTGCTGCATTGCGCACGGCATGCACAGCCCTCACTTCTCGTTGCAGATGAGGCTCGTAGAACCTCGTCTGCAGGTCAGACGGCAGATTCCGCAGGCGCCGCATCAAATTGGACGGCGGGGTGGTTCGGGCCATGCTTGGTTCATGAGGCGAAAATATTTCCCGTCGATGGCCCGGTCTCAGGATCCGTAGGCGTTAACCATATCGACCACTCGGCCATGGCCCTTGAACAGTTTCGAGGCCCAAGAAGACACATTGCCGCGGCTGAGGAATAAGTCGTCACATTTCGAAAGCAGCATGACGTCCACAATCACGTCCAGGCCCTTTTGATACGAGCTAGCCTCGGGCATACCTCTGTGGACTGATGCATACTTCAGCTCTCTGATCTTTTGACAATCAGGTACCGTCAAAAAGTCGAGCTCTGTGTGGCAACCCTGTCCATTCAAGTGAAGGCCACCGGTGTTTGCCTGGGACCTGATAGCATTGGTTGCATGCACAACTCCCGGAAAGCGTAGTCTCATGTAATCGAGGAAGGGCTGTTCGTCTGTGCACACGAGTATCATGGCATTGCTACGGCTTTTGTAACAACTCTCGATGAGGGCACCCATCCAGTCATACTCAAAGTGCCTTGGGCCATCTTCGTCGTCTCCTCCTATCCCGTACTTATCGGTTCCGCGCCAGTGCACACCGATATTCCACCCCCGTGACATGTGCCTGTCAAAGTAGCTCGTCGTGGCTAGCTGAACATGCGCCAAGGGCTTGCAATATGCCGTGAACAGCTTTCCCCAGGGCAGATCGAGTGGCCTCACAGACTCAAAAGTGGTCCTGTCGAACTCGTAATGACCTCCAGGTTTCAGCGACTTGGGCATGCCAGCCTGCCCAAAGGAGCGCATGCCTCTTCTGCTATGGCGTGCCATCCAGTCGCGCACGTGAGGCATGCCCTCGCCTAGCGAAGCGAAGTAGTACGTGAACCAGTTGCCGCCTTCTGCAAAAGGAAAGTGGTGCTTGCGGTGAGCAAGGTTGCGCTCGACGTAAAATCCTGAGTCAAACATGACCACGAGCTGCATGTTGTAGGCAGAAGCCACGAAGCCAGCCATGCAGACATTGTGCAGGTGCCAAAATGCACCTCCTTCTTCATTGTAACAACGCAGCACCAGGTATGCATTAGGACTCTCCGGAAACCTAGTGAAGGTTTCTGTGTGCATGTCGGGGTAGACGGTGATGCACCCTACGTCTCTGGTGTTGTCCAACCTTTTGAAAGCCACAGAGAAGCATGTCACGACATATACCATCACAAAGAGGGCAACGAGGAGCAAGTAGGAGCTGCCCGGCATTCGGTCTTGAATTGTAGGGCCCAAAATAATACCATCCCACTAAGAGCCGCAGGACGTGCACTGGTCTGCAGCACAGACTTGGCGACCAGCCGCCGCCGGCGCAGCTGCACGTGCCTCCACCGTAAACTTGATTGCAGCTGCAGCTGGCTTGGAGCGCAGATAGTACTGGCTCGTCTTCATGCCAGCACGCCATGCTGCAAAGTGCAGAGAGCTGAGCTTGGGCACAGAGGGCTCGGCCATATAAATGTTGAGGGACTGGCTCTGGTCTATGAAGGGTGCCCTGCCGATGGCCATGTCAAGCACTGTCTTCTGACGAATCTCCCATGCTGTCTTGTAGATGCTGCGCAGCTCGGTTGGCACACCTGCTATGAACTGAACGCTGCCCTCTGCCTCTACGAGCTGGTTCTTGAGCTGAGGCGACCACATGCCAAGGCGAATGAGGTCGGCTACAAGGTGCCTATTGAGGACAACATACTCGCCAGCTAGGGTCCTTCGCACGAATATGTTGCTGGTCAAAGGCTCAAAACTCTCTGTGCAGCCACATATCTGTGAGGTGGAGGCCGTTGGCATTGGTGCAACCAGCAGCGAGTTGCGCAGGCCATGGCTGGCAATGTCTGCACGCAGTGCATCCCAATCCCAGAGCTTGCACGAAGGCGCCACACCCCACAGATCGTGCTGCAACAGCCCCTTGCTCGCGGGACTGCCCTCATGAGTGACATGGGGCCCTTTGGCCTTGGCAAGGCTGCAGCTGGTCCTCAAAGCTGCAAAGTAAAGGGTCTCGAAGATCTCTTTGTTGAGCTGAGCTGCTTCGGGTGAGTCGTATGGCATGCCGAGAAGGACCAAGGCATCTGCCAGTCCCTGCACACCGATGCCGATCGGGCGGTGGCGTTGGTGGCCACGCCTGGCCTCTTCGATGGGATAAAAGTTGGTGTCTATGATCTTGTCCAGATTTGCCACCGCTACTGACACGACCTCTGCCAGGCGCCTGAAGTCAAAATAGCGCTCCCCTGCGTTGCAGCTACCGACGAGCTGGCGCCTACCGGCGGAGAGCGGTGCGCCCTTCTTGCGCACGTAACGAGGCAGCGCAAGGGATGCAAGGGTACAGACTGCGGCCTCGTCAGGTGAGGTATACTCCACTATCTCCGTGCACAGGTTTGAGCCTTTGATGGTTCCCAGGTGCCTCTGGTTTGACTTGGCATTAACATGATCCTGCAGAAACGGCGAAGAGCACGTGTGAGAGCCGAGCAGAAGCGCGCCTAAACCCTAGCTAGCCAATCAAAGCCAGCTTGCCGGGCTCACCTTGTAGAGCATGTAGGGTGTTCCGGTCTCTTGCTGTGCTGCTACAATGGCCAGCCATAGCTCCTGTGCCCTGACCGACCGCCTTGCACGGCCTTCTGCTTCATACTTCATGTACAGCTCCTCAAACTCCTTGCCCCAAACATCGGCCAGTCCCGGTGCCTCGTGAGGACAAAAGAGGCTCCATGTGGCATTGGCCTCTACACGCTTCATGAACAGGTCTGGCACCCACAACCCGTAAAACAGGTCACGCGCCCTAAGCTCCTCCTTGCCATGATTCTTCCTCAGCTCCAAAAACTCAAACATGTCGGCATGCCATGGCTCGAGGAAGATTGCAAAGGCGCCTTTGCGCTTATTGCCACCCTGGTCACAGTAGCGTGCCGTGTCATTGAAGACGCGCAACATGGGCACGAGGCCATTGCTGGTTCCATTGGTGCCTGCTATGTAAGACCCTGTGGCTCGCACGTTATGCACGGACAGACCCACACCTCCCGCATTCTTTGAGATGAGGGCACATTGCTTTAGCGTGTCATAGATACCATCGATCGAGTCGTCTTTGATAGTGAGCAAGAAGCAAGAGCTAAGAGCGGGGCGAGGTGTGCCAGCATTGAAGAGCGTAGGCGATGCATGAGTGAACCAGCCTTGTGACATGAGATGATACGTGGCGATGGCCGCGCCTATGTCGTCCTTGTGAATGCCCACGGCTACCCGCATCCACATGTGCTGTGGGCGCTCTGCGATCTGACCATCGATGCGCAAAAGGTAGCTGCGCTCTAAAGTCTTGAACGCAAAATAATCGAACGCATCGAAGTCGCGCGCATGGCAGAGCTCGTGTTGCAGGCGCTCGCGGTGTTGCATGACAAAGGCATGCACGTCTGTGGCAACGAGTGGCGCTGGCTGTCCAGTTTTGGGGTTGACGTAGCTGTGCAGTGTGTCCATGACTTCATCGAACGAGGCAGGGACGTCCTTGTGAAGGTTGGAGACTGCTAGGCGGCCTGCGAGAAGCGCATAATCGGGATGCACGGAGGCCATGGCTGCAGCGGTCTCTGCTGCCAGCACATCGAGTTGGCATGTGGGCACGCCATCGTACACGCCCGCCACGACTTTTTGGGACACAGCGGCAGGGTTGATGCTCTCGTGCAAGCCAGTGCACATGCGCTTGACACGTGCAGTGACCTTATCAAACTTGACGGGCTCACGTTGTCCTGAGCGCTTGGTGACAAACATGGTTGCCTGGTTGAGAAATGGTGTGCTCTAACCAAGCTTCAAGTAGCATGCATCTGCTAGCCCCGGCGATATTTTTTTTGTGTGCAAAGGGCAATGAGTGCAACATTCACCGCCGACCCTGATTCCCCCCTTGGTATATGCCCAAGTTTCTTACCACACAAAAAGGTTGTGATGGAGCGCGCTGGGGACAAACGCCATTTTCACTTGTTAGATGTCGATCAACCGCAGAACAAAGTAGATTTACCAGAACCGATTGCAACAGAGGATGTGGATACCGGCGAAATCCGCTTTCGCATAACGCCAACAGCGGCCGACCTCAAAGACCCTGATTGTATTTACCTTTATGCCTTGCTCGTAGAAAACATCCTTCAATTAGTGAGGTTCTTTGAGACACAACATGGACCGAAGAGAATGACTTTCAAGGTTCCATATGCAATATTCAAGGCAGCCAAAGACCCTGTGATCGCCAAAGAGCTGCCAACGGCAATCCTGAAATCAGCACAGCCTGCAGGGGGCAAACAGTGGTCAAACAAGACAGCCCCAACACAGGTTGTCGATTTGGAGGTGGGAGTTGATGCACAAGAACAACTCCCCAAGATGGAGCTCAAGCCATTCTATTCCCCATACTCTGTGGCTTCCAATCGCAAGCGAGGAGAGATCAAGAGTTGGTTGTGGAACGGAACATGGATCTACAGGAGGCTGGAAGACGAAACCATCGACTTCAGCCTTAGAAGGGGCAAGGCAGACCCAGTGCACTTTGCTAGGCTCAAGTTTTACCTAGGGGGGGATCCGGATGGTACTTCTGTGCATGTTACCGAGAAATACATAGAACCAGAGACCAGCATCAAAGCAGAGGAACGGTTTCTGTGCTTAGTGAACCTTCTCAGCATTGCCCAGCGGTACTTCCTCCATCATACCATCAAAGGTTTAGCAAAGGTAATCTCACACCCCTTAGTTTATGCTCAAGCTCCAGAAACTAATAAGGTAATGCCTGTCTTTGAATATCCGCTCGTCGAATTTGACGATATGGTAGGGCTCTTCAAACTTCCAAACGCAACGCAGCTGTCCAAAAATGCCGATGTCCTCAATGCACAACAGCAAGATGCAGCCCTCCTCCTCCAACAAACAAACAACACAAAAAACGCCAACAAAAACAATAGCAGAACCATTGCTCCTGCCAAAGAAACACCGGCACCATGGGATCGGCTTGGACCAGTGATGATCAAGGCAGCAGACTCAATCGAAATCTTCGACCAACATCCTAGCCTAGGCCTCATCCCCCTTGGACCACGCAAGGTTTTCATCACAGATAAGGGTCCTACCGTGCAGCAAAAGGCGATGTTTGAAGCCAACCTAGGACCATGGGGCCAGTCACTTGTTCTCAGGAAAGACGACCAAGGCAAGTACAAGCAATTGCCCCAGTTTGAAGCGGAGCTCCGGCGATTGTGGAAGCTCCGCTAGACTGCGCATTTTTTCTCTTGTGATATGTTACAACATTAGATGACCGATACCCGTCCCAGTTGGTTGCATGACAAGGCGTGGATCATAAGAACAGCTGCAAAGGCATACAATCAGCAAGAATCCAACGCATGGTGGACATTGGTTGGAGAGAGCAAACTTGTGCCGCAGACAATTGCTTCTCCCACATGGGATGTCGCCTTTGATAGCCACGACAATACCGCTGATATTAGCGGCCCGTACGCAGACGTTAATTCGGACGACTGGCACTGGCCTGCAAGTGAAGATGAGCAGTTTCAGTATGTATTGGCAACTGAGGAGCTTGCCCAGCACGCCTTAGCGGAAAAAAAAAACATCAAACTGCACCTGCATGCCCCTGAGTGGCTGTGGGATTTCCTGAAGTCCACATATCCAGAGTCGCCTACCCAAATCCTCCACATGGCAGCTGCCTCAGGTGGCTTTCTTGAGGCATCCAGACCTTATGCGGCTGTAGGTCTGGGCCAGAGATTCCTACCACGCTTGGTCGAAGTGACGCCGACTGGCCGTAGGGTCCCCGGATTGGATTACGTTGCCAGGTTGCTGGGTCTGCGCCAGCCGATCACAGAGGACATAAAACTTGAAGTGGGGAAAGCGATGCAGACTAAGTGCTGGGTGCCCGGAATGGATTGGAGTTACCGGCTGGGACAGGACCGTAAGATCAGGTTCTACCCACACCCGACAAATGAAGTTGCAGACAAAGCCATGGAAGGTGGGTCTTTTGCTGAGTCGTCGCTCCCTAAAGACGGAGTCGTGTACCTCGATCTGAACCTTTCAACCATTGATCAGCCACAACATGTTCACCTGTCTATAATTCTCATTGAGAACCTGATAAATTGGATCATGGCCTCGTACAGTGTGAGTTGCAAGAGTATTCACATCAAATGTCACTGTCGAAAGATATTCAACGACCTGCTTGGCACTGATAGGCACGGTGCCATGGCACCAAGATTCGCACGTTCATTGAAAAAATACGACGCTCTGGAAGGTATACTCAAGGCCAGAATTTACCTTAATGAGGCTAACTTTGAGAAACACCGCGATCTCTTTAACAACAAAAACACACCCTTCAGAGTCTTGTCCAACGGAACTCGCACAAGGTTGACAACTATCACAAACATTCCCACCAAACTCCCATCAATCTATGATTTGCCCCGCGAATTCTTTGCGCCCTCATCGCCCGCATCAACCGCTTGGTCAGTTGATGATCGCGCTACTCCTGTCAGTGCAACAACGACGCCCACTACTTCTTCTGCTGCTCCAACCACGAGGTTTGTAAACTTGAAAAGCCTGCCGCGTTACAACGATCCATCCTTCTACAGAGCTGTAACCAGCAAGTCAGCAAAGTAATTGGCACTGACTCCACGCAACACCTGCTCACGGCCTTCCACGATCCTGCGTTTGAAAGCGGGGATATCGAGCGTGTCCAAGTGGGCTTGTAAGTCCTTGGAAGTTTTGAACCTGGTCAAGTCCACAAACATGTCTCTTGGAACTCCTACCATGTCATTATTGTTACCCAGATACAATGGGATGCATCCCGCAAGCAAAGCGTCATAAAACTTCTCTGATACATACCCGTCCGCATCCACATTCTCTACCACGAGCGCAAATGTGAAGTTTTTCAGTATGTCCACTACGTGCCTGCCGTCGCGCTCTGGTCCAATGCGGACTCCAGAGCCCAAGTACTCCCTTGCCTGGCTCCAGCCCCGTCCAATAACGGTGGCATTACTCAGATCTTTGACATAGAATAACCTGAGAGGGTCCTGGCACTGCAGCACCGTGCTGCGCACAACAAAGGTGCCATGCAGGTGTGGCCTATGAGCAAGCACAAGGCCCACGCTGCCATCGGTGGCCTTGTTGTCTGCCATCAACGCCTTATGCTGTACATTATCGAAATCGAGCCAGTGGCAATTCATGCGTGCAAACTTACACATGGGCAGGTGGGCTGTCAGCATAGGCTTCCAAAAGGTGAAGACAGTCGAAAACATGAAGCACAACTCGTCATCCCACTGGGCAGTGTGCCTGATGTTTGGTGATTCTACGAGCAATGTGTGCTTGTGGATGTCATGTCGCCGCAATGTGTTCCATGGCAGGTGCGCTTCACGATGGCACCAGCTCACGAATACGTGCGAGCCTGGAGGAATGTTGTCTTCGTTGGCAAAGCCATCCAGCAGCGAGTGCTCGCGAGCCAAGGCATCGTACTGTGTCATTTGCCAGTCATCCAATGGATGGTGCTGGCCAAGCCTTTCGAACAGTTTCTTTGTCGTCCGGCGTCCAAAGTGGAAGATGAAGAACGTTTTTCTCTTGCCCCCAGCCCAGGTCTTGTTGCCCATGCTGGCGTTTCCCTGCTCAAAGTAGTCTGGTGCAACGCCTGATGCATGGTCAGGGCCAACTGTATAGCAGAGCGTGTGGTTTGGGCTCGTGGCCCCCTTGTGGTCGCGCACGAGTTTCGCACTGATCAGCCTGTCTGCGACGAAGTCCTTCCAAAGCGGACAAAGCCCTTGAGCTAGGCTGCGACGCAGCATGAGCGTGCCTGTGTCACAAAAGTGCTGATGAGGCCTGTCCCACACAGGGTGCAACAGGCCCAAGCTCTCGCACTCATCGTGCAACAAGACCTTGGCCGAGTCACTGCAGATCTTGCGTAGTGAGTGCGCCCACTGCGTCGTCTCTGATCCAGACTTTTCTACGGCCTGCAGCAGCAAGGCGATATGCTCAGGCTCGAACCAATTATCCTCGTCCAAGTATGCTATCCACTCTGTGGTGACAAGCCATGGCGCAGCTGCGTACAGGCAATGGCCGCAAGCTTTCGCAAAGGAGGCACCGGTGTTGACGGGCAGCAAGATCACATGGTGGTTTTCTGGTAGGAGGATGCCATCTGCTCTCAATGTATTGACAATTTCCGTCACTGACTCGTGGGCCCGACTTCCGTCCGCCATGATTACGTGAAGGCAAGGGACTGTCTGGGCTGCCACAGAGCGTAGGCATCGCTCGAGTTCGTTCTTCCTGCCAGTTGTTGGCGTGATAACAGCGACCTGGTGATGGCTGGACATTTCAAGAGAGACCCGACATTTCTTGTCCGGGCAATTGGCCGACAAAATTATGCGCTTTGTTGTGTACAACACATGGTCACGTTTGCAAGTATCGAGGACGCTTGGGGAGGCGCGTACGACCGTAGCGATCAGTATGCGGCGGTACAGCACGAGAAGCGCCGTGAATATGGTGGACTGCGTAAGGGGTTGGCAGAGGTTTATGAGGAGCAGGGTCTCGAAGGAGTCTTGATGTTGCTGCCAAAACCGTGCAGTACACAGGTCATCATGGCCCTGACAAGGGCAACAAGCTCATGGCAGTTGCCTTCGCTGGGAGCCGATGATGTGGTGAGCACGATTCTCATGGCTACAATAGTCTTCGTGGCGTATGATGCATTGAAGAAGGTATTAGCGCGTGTCTCGTGATGACATCAAGACACTTGAAACACACCTAGAAGTGCTTTTGGTGCTATGAGCACCACCGAGACCGATCCACTAGCCCTCTTCAAACGGGCCATTGGGGATAAAGGTTGGTCTCATGGTGCAGGGGGCCAGGGCATGCAACCAGCCCTCGGCTGGCCGGTGCGCACTGCTACATGTTGCTATTGGTGCTGTCACAAGTTTGATACGGTGCCGATTCCCGCTCCACGACGCTTTGAGCCGAAGCAGAGACTGTGGAAGGTGTGTGGGACGTTTTGCAGCTGGTCGTGTGCCAAGGCCTACATGCTCGACAAGCCCAACTTGTACACGGCTTCCTTGTTGCCCCTTCTACGCAAGCATGCAACTGGCCTAGATATCACTACAGGCATCAAAGCTGCACCGCCTCGAACCGCCCTTCAGATGTTTGGGGGCAGGCTCAGCATCGACGACTTTAGGGCTGATAGCACGCAACACCTCACCTGCTTCAAGGAGCTAGAGGCCAACATGATACTCGATGTCCCTGTGCTCACGCTCGTGCCAACACCGGGCGTATCACTCAGGCCCTCTGGGAGCATAGCGCCTCAGCTCAATTTCGACAATCTCGAACAAGCCACACGCAATGAGAACCTCAGGCTCAAGCGCCCCAAGCCTATCAAAAGCAAGGCAGACAATGCAATGCTGGAAAAGATTTTTGGGATATCACAAAAGCAGTGAAGGGTGCGGACTCAGCTTGCCAGCACAGGAGGATGTGCAGCAGACCCAGCACGGTGTGAGAGCACATGCCCTAAACATCAGCGGGACACAAATGTTGGGCAAGCTGATGCCACAGCATTTCTGCGCTCGTCGTATTAGGGCAACAGATACGGAGAACTGCAAACAATCTCCAGGCTCGCTGGAACAAGCGAGTATGCAAGCCCTTGGCCACGTCTAGGTGTGGGTGGGCTATGTGACAACATGACATGAGTCATCGTGACCCAAGGACTGCTGGGCCGGGTGGCGGGTCCTCTGCTTTGCGCTTTCTCCGGCCGGCATAGTACACCGGGTCCTCCTGCATCGACTCGGGCGTGCAGGGTTTAGGGTTAGGGTTAGGGTTTAGGGTTGACCCCGCCTAATTTATTAGCGAGGTTGCCGATCAACTACGTCCAGCGATGTCTTGATAACGGCGTCCATTTTGGCCATTCCATCGACCACGGGTCCCGGAAGGCTTCAAGTGAAGCGTTGTAGTCCACCTCCATGGGCTCGAGCGTGCTGGGCGTGCTGAGGCTTGGCGCCTCCAGCCTATGGCGCCAGGAGGCGATTCCCAAGGGCAGCGGGTCCTCCGGCGTCGACTCGAGCGTGCTGGGCGTGGTGAGGCCGGGCGCCTCCAGCCTGCGACGCCACAAGGCGCCCATCTCGGGCAGCGGGTCCTCTGCTCTGCGCTTTCCGGTGAGGCCGGGCGCCTCAAGCCTGCGACGCCACAAGGCGCCGCTCTCGGGCAGCGGGTCCTCTGCTTTGCGCTTTCCCCGGCTGACGGGTTGCAGGGACGTGTTGTACGCCAGGTCGCTGGGTGAGGTGGCGCTCGGGGTTGGGTTTAGGGGCACGAAATAAGGGAGGCCCGTGTATTCCGGATCCTCTTGCATAAGGTTGGCGATTGTGAGCCGGCTTGGAGCCATGTTGCTCTGGGGCGTGCCCAGCAAGTTGGCCAGGCCGCGCGACAGCGGCATATGCGTGTGTTGGTGTGGGCACACAAAAAAAGCGTGCTTCGTTTGGACCTCAGGCGATCCATTGCTCTACCAGCCGTCAAAGCTTTCTTTGCCAGCTGAACTTGATGGTCTGCCTTGCCGATGGACGGAATGTGCTCTGGCCCCACGGTTTGCATGACTGTTTGACCCGGCTGGCTCCAGCGGTACACTGCAATTGCGTTCGCCAGTCTTTCTTAACATTGTGGGTCATCAATGCATGTCACTACCCACATTGGTGCCTCTGACCCCTCGGCCCGCTTCCAAGGTCACGTACCCACCGTTCAAGAACGGTCGCTACTTTGAGGAGTATTTCAGTGACTTCTGGGCACAAGCATGTTTTGCTGGCAAGGAGAAGCTCGTTTTGATAGATGCACTGTGGCACAATGTGTTTCACGAGTACGGTGTGGAGGCTGGCGTCGCCCTTCTCGCACCACAGGTGCAAGCTGCCTGCCAAGCCGCCCAAGAACAAGGCAAGTTGCCGTTCACTGTCTGCCAGTGGGACGATGGCGCATGTCTCGGACCCGCCAAGCCCCACAATCTTGTGGTCTGCTCGCTTGGCCAATCGACCGACATAGCTCTGCCTCTCATTGTCGAGGACACCGATGACAAACTCAGATCCCTTCCGCGCCAACCCATCAACAACCGAACCGTTTGCTGCAGCTTTGTGGGGTCTCTTACGCACGATGTGCGCCGCCGCATGTTTGAGGCTCTGGCGCATGTTGCTGGCTTTGAGCTGCACGCGACGACCACATGGACCAGCCAGGTGGGGGCTGAGCAAGCGGACAGGTTTGTGACGACGACGCTGAGCAGCAGGTTTGCTCTTGCTCCACGTGGGTACGGACCATCTTCTTTCAGGTTCTGGGAGATCTTGCAGATGGGTGTGGTCCCCGTCTACGTCCATGATGGTGACATTGCCTTGCCCTTTCGTGACGTGATTGATTTCGATACTTTCTGCATCAGCGTCCATATCGACCGCATTCATGAGCTCCCATGCATCTTAGCATGCATCGACGACGACAAGTATGCCGCCATGTTGGAAAACGGAGCACGCGTGATAAGCAATGACTTCTCCATGCAGGGCACTTGCCACCACCTGGTCCGTGCTCTGCTTGCCTGGAAGTGACGCAGGCATGTCTCAAGGGTGCAATACCGTTCAGCTCGTATGATTATTATCTGACGCATGTTTCATAGTGAGCATGGGTTTGTTGAGGACTATTCTAGTTGCGCTCGTTTCTATCGCTGTACCGATCAGTGACACATTTGCCGCACAAAGTACACAGACCAACTACCTGGCAGCCATGTTGCCAGGGGTGGCTGCAAATCACCCTGCAAAGATCACTTCATATGGCTCCGACCTTGCCAACAACAAGAAAAAGATCTCCGCTGCTTTCGATTCCTGCCACGTGTCACCACCACGCCGCGCACTGATGTTGGCGTGCGCTATGCTCGAGACAAATACCCTGGATGTGAGAGATCGAGATGCCACAAAGGATTCAAGAAAAGATGGCAGTGCCAATGTCAGTCCCTGGAATCTGTCAATTGATTTGGTCAAGTCAGCAGGCTATAAAGGGGACCCATGGGACCTCAACAAAGACACAAAGCTTGCAGTATGTCTGCTGAATCGAGCTTTTGACATGTGGGGCGTGAAGCCAACATTGTACTTCATCAGAGGTGGAAGATCGTCGTTCCAGGATGGAGGTCGTTCGTATGGCGGATTCGAGTATGCTCAAGTCATTGCTAGCATACTGAAAGCCATTGACTCAGACCCCAAGTTGATGAAGGACGACCGAAGGGTAGAAGTCTCTTTGGTGCATGTGTGAGTTTACTTTTTGCCGGCTGGTGGTGAGAGACAGACACTGCAGTGTATCAGCGGCTCCCCTATGCATTACGCGTTTTCCACCTTGCCATCATGTCAACTAGCCTTCGACTCATGACGACCTTTGTGCCACTGTCATCTCTAGCCATGCTATGGATCTTGCTTACAATGTCCATGGGAACCTGTTGCTTTGCTGCAGCGCTAAACAATGACGCCAGCTCCGCAATGGAGGGCACAAACGGAACAAAATCCCTCTCAAATGACATGGGCTGACAATCGGTCGCCCCACCATCAAGTGACTTGTGCCATAGCTGCTTTTTTCACCTTCACTCCATCATGGACTGTTGCTTGCAACGAATCTTGTACAACCTTTCACCATACTGGGAGCCTGTCGAGCCAGAAACTATAGCGTTGACGCGCTCGCTTATCAATCGCATCACCCTGACCCTTCCGCATCGAGTGGAAAACCATCAGAACTATGTGTACTTGGTTTGCGTATGCCTTGACATTGCTGTGAAGATGTTTGAAGTACAAACAAACCAGCTCAAACCCACGCAGTTGCTTGCTTGCCTTCCACCCACAGCTCGCACGATATCCTGCCATGATTACCTCGACATCGAGTTTGCATGCCTCGAGCGCTTGAGTTGGCGTGTTTTGGTGCTGCCTGAAAACACGCCCTAGGACCACTTGTGGGCGACTATGTCCAATAGCTGCTGGCGTTGTGCCCTGTCCGTCACCCCCTTCCAGTCCTTGATGTATCGCGTAATGTCATTGGGGCGCCGTCTGACCAGCGCCTGAACATATTGCTGCCAACCGTCCGCCGCACCAGCTGTCTCATTGATCAGCACATCAAGGCCGTCGATAGCATGTTCGTATTCGATCATGAGCTCGGGTAGACATGCGATACCCAAGAGCTGTTGCTGCAGGAAAGATAAAGCTACTTGATTACTTTTCCAGAGCTCTGGTTGCCCCGCATACAGCTGCTCCCGTCTGTAAGGCTCGCGCATCTCTCGTAACAAGAGAGCAAGGCGCCTTTCCAGTGACTTTGGGAACGCTGGCGGCAGTCTGCGTGGTACCACCTCCATGAGCACGTCCTCAGGCCCTGTCATGGTGGCGATGACACGCAACGCCACCACAAGCATCACTGCAAGTCGGTCTGGGTTGCTTGTCTTGAGTTTGTCGAATGTTTCGAGCAGTGCCCACCAGGTCCAGTCCGCATGACAGCGCATGAAATCCGTCAACAGCTGACCAAACAGCTGATGCTGCGCCAGGCATTGGTCTTCTGAAAGGCCGATGTTTGGACACAGCACTCGACTGACCCTTTCCACCTTCCGTTCGACTGTGAGTATTTTTGCAAGCACAAACCGTAACACATTGGCATCAAGCACGATCGGTCGGTTGCTGGTGCCAAGGTGCGACATGAAGATGGCATCCTCGGTTTGCATTTCGACATCACGGGACGTTTCTGTGTTGGACTCAGCACATGTGGTAGTTGCGATGGTGACAGCTTGCCGCGGTGCTGGGGGCCGCACGGTGCCATACGAGGATTCGATGTGTTCCATCATTTCTTCCTTTGAGACATCTGCCAGGTCTGGTTTGCATAGCGTCGTGTTTTTGTAAACATGAGCAGCGAGCGCGTAGCGTGCTGCAAAGGCCCTGCCACATCTGCAGCACTTGAACTCCTTGGAGCGTGGGACCTCCTCCATGTTCCTTGTTGGGTCGACCGACAGCAGCATTCAAGTGGCTTTTGCGCAAACATTATTTGTGTGTGCATTGAAATGATGGACGCCAGCGTGGCAAGATTTCTCGACGACATGGAGAGCCGTGGCCTGAACAGCACCGAATCCTGCGAGGCCTTCTTCTCCCGTGCCAACATCGATGCCTTGCATGCAGCCATAATGCAGCAGGTTCTGGTGGATTGCAACTGCCGCATCGACAAGCAAAGCGAACAGCAACTGCTCATTCTGATGCGATCCCTCTGGGCTAGGCACGGGCAACGCTTGGGCATCGAGGCGACCAACCAGCTGGTCGTCCGCGAGGCTGCTGCCATCATCAAGGTCAACATAGAAATGCACGAAGTGGCCCAGCGCTGCATCGACAGCAATCCTGAGCCCATGACTCATGGGCAGTTGACATGCGTGCGCGGCACCAAGTCTTAGCCTGATTGTGTGTCGTCTAGCATGATCTCGACTGACTGCGGGCTCAGTTGTTGTGCTGGCTCGCCTTTTAGTATGGTGGAAAGGTCTTCGTGAGATGCGAGCTTCACTTGGACAGCGCTTTTGAATTGCCTCAAGCACAGGCCTTGGTTGATGACCACTTGGAAGTCAGTTATCGTGCAGTGGTACAAAAGATCCATGAGGGGTTGCAGATCATGTGATGGCATGTGCACGTCGAGCATTGGCTGCTTTGTGCGGCTTGTCTTGATGTGCATATGCCGTACTGGCATAAAATTATCTGTGTCGTGAACTACTATGCCACCACACAAACACAGCGGTTGTCGGTGCCCAGATCTAGGAGGCTCGCAACTCTCGTGTATTCGCGAGCCACTCCATAATATGCGAGAGCTTGCTAAGCAGCTGCTTTGTCTCGAGGACCATATATGTTGTGCTGACAGGCGCTGCAATGACTGCATCCGCAAGCATCTGTTGTATGCCGAAGCTCTAGCCGAGGAAGGTGCAGCTCTTGACGAACAGGGAACATACCGTGAGTACTTTGGCTTGCTGGCCCGCGTCTTGAGGCGGATCGAGTTCATGTATTTTGGCAAGTGTGGATTGACACCATCGCAAGTCAAGCAGCAGCTGCGCAAGCATCGTAAATACATCACTTCTACTTTTGGCAATGCCTGGGTACAGATGTACTTGTCAAAAAAGAAAGAGCAGCCAAGGCAGCAACCTCTCAAGGTGCAGCCACACACCTCATGGGGTGATGTTGTCTTTCCAATACGACTTTTGGTGCCCTGATTCGAGCTCGTGCCTTGCCTTTTTCACATTTCCATATCTGGGCAGAACGTTTCACGCTATGTCGTACCGTCGCATTCATGAGTGTCTTGAGAACAAAATGGTTGCATGCTAGAGCGCCATATTGGTGCCGACTTCGCGCCCGAACACAAATGCGAAGCACGCGAATGTGTCCATGATCACGGTGAACGTGCGTCCATTCCTTTCATGTTTGATTGCAGCTAGCCTTGCAGCACGGAATTCCCTCTCATACCCTGGATCTTCTGTCATGTACGCATACAGTTTGCCTGTGAAAAACCAATCCTCAGGTTTCCAACCTTGATCGCGGCCTATCACGGTGATATCTACATGAATATCTGCATTGTCCGGGAAGCAGACGTCCAGCATCTCCAGTACGCGAGCGTTGATGCCTCCACGAAAGAAAGGTGGTCGCCGGAAAAATGTATCGCCGATGTTTGTTAAATCAAATACGTGGTGCTCGTACAATTTGCACTGCAAGAGGTTGTTGTGTCGCAGTGTGTATTCGGCTGGCAGCCGGATCAGGCCGGGAAGCCGGATTGTCCTGCAGTGCCCAGAAGGGTGTGAGTTGCTGTCAATGATCACACCCTGCATTGTCTCTGAATCAAATACGTAGGCTATTGCATGCCCTGGTCTACCATCATTTGGATCCCTGTCCACGACCTCACCCTCATCGTTCCATACCTTGTCGTCCGACGCGTGGGCCAGAAAGCCGGCAAAGACCCACCGTGGGGTTGTGACCAACTGTTCTCCAGGTGACGCCTGAGAATAGACCACCTTCAACAAGAGATCAGCGCGGAGCTTGATGCGATCAAGAAGCATCAATAGATCTGTTTGCATGTCAGGTGAAGCTTTTTTGGGGCTGTAGACAAACTTTCGACCGGCAACTCGTGCCCTAAGGCTGGCGCTATAAACCTCAAGAGTGGACAATGTGACTCCAAGCAATGAACAAAGGCCGACAGCATATTGTCGTCTCTCTATCGTATTGCCGCCAGTCTTGAGATCGAAGACGGTGAAGGTGCGTGGATCCAGCTTGTGGAGCATGTCGAGAAGGCCTTGCGGGGTGGTTCCTGGCGCCTTGATGAATTTCGAGTGAAGTGAAGACCAGCGCCCTTGTATCAGCTCATGGAGTCGAAGCTGCTTCGGTATCATCTGCCCGGTGGAGACCGCCAATTGCATCAAGTGCTGTTTTTCCATCATGAACAGGATTGCACCAATGACGCTTTGCTTCCGGCGGCCGACGTGCTCTTTGCCGAGACTTGCAATGATGCCTTTGAGGATTGCATGTCGTGTGTCGGACAAAAGGAGGATGTTCAGTACCGCATTAAACCAGCATGTGCCAATGGATTGAGAATGGGATGTGCAGGGCACGCCTGACCAAACGGCGCCAGGCGCTGCCAGGCGCTTCGCTCGCTCCAGCAAGAGAGGCACGGCCGCTGGGTCACTACGGGGCATGCAACGTCCCTCGTCGGTGGCCAGATCGGCTCTCTCCCGATCGATGCATCGGCGCAGGCGGTCGCGCAAGAGGGTGCCGCCAGGCACCTGAGCATTCACTGCCGCCCATTTTTGAACATCGGGTGCCGAGTTGTTGATGTTTTCAAACACGTTCAAAACCATAGTTGCAGTACTAGAATATTATATTTCTTGGCCGAGTCGCAAAGCTAATATCTGAGCAGGTGTCATGGACTTTGCAAATCTCACGGAGTGCACGGCGGAGTATTACAGAAACATATACGCGGACCCGGATCTTGCTCCAATCTTTGCGGGAGTGGATATGCTCGTGTTGCGCAACCATGTGTCTTACTTCCTTCACCAGCTCGCCACATGCGATGTGCCCATGACCGAAAGGCAGTACGAGTACCTCAGGAAAGTGCATGCTCCTGTCATCGCCAAGCACAGGGCCAATCAGTACCATTTCGATATCATGGTCGCTTATTTGATGGACGCCGTAGCTGGTGGCGGAGCAACAGAAAGAGAGCTTGCAAGGCTCCTTGCCAAGATCAAACCCTTGAGAGATTTGTTTCCTGCCCATGGTCATGGTGCTTACGGAAGTTTGGCCCCCGTGCATGAGGCAAGTCAGGAAGAGAATGTCTTGTTGAGGCCGTTTGTCAGCGATAGCCTCTTGGGATCTGATGAATTAGCCCAAGCTTCTTTGACTCCCGTCATCACACGAACGACGGGGCAGCCAACAACACAACACCGCATGTATGTTGAACCATTTGTCGACAATAAGTTGTCGCCACCCCAAGAAGAACCGCTTCAACCTCCCTTGCGACAATCGTGGGTCGGAAGGCTAAGGGGGTGTCTCGGTGGTGCCCGGGCGTTTTGATTTGCAGCTTGTCAGCACATAAGAAGCTGTAGCACCAACTGGTATCACATGTCTGCGGCCACGGCATCACCAAGTGATTGCTTGTTGTATGTGCGAAGCGTCCAAGGATCTGCCTTCAAGTCGCTGTTCGAAGTTTTGCGCGAGGTGTTGCATGATGTCAACCTGACCTTTGACAAGCAAGGGATGCGCATCATGACTGTGGATGGCAGTCGCGTGGCACTCGTGTTTGCACGCCTGAATGCTGACTCCTTCGAGTCCTACAAGTGCGAGGGCACGTTGAACCTGGGCGTCAACCTTGCACACTTGCACAAGCTCATCAAAAGCTCTAGTAACCACGACACCATCACGCTGTTTGTGACACGTAGCACCCCAGAAGAGCTAGGTATCGAGGTGGCACAGCCTGAGAAGCGGTCTCTGTCGCGATTCTCCCTCAAGCTGTTAGATGTCGACGTAGAGCACATCACCATTCCTGATGTCGAGTTTCAGAGCGTCATCACCCTTCCTAGTCAGTATTTTGCCAGGCTTTGCAAGGACATAAGTGCCATATCAGATACAATCACGATCACAAGCAGAGCCTCACAGCTCGTGGTTTCGGCAAAAGGCGACTTTGCATCTCAAGAGACCGTTATCGACCAGAACAACACGAGTACAGTCCTAGAGGATGAAGAGGAGGTCAGTGGCTCATATCTTATCAAGTACATTCTGCTGTTCAACAAGGCGGCTTCTCTATCCTCCACTCTAGAGCTGTATCTGAAGAAGGGTTGGCCCCTTATATCTGCATTCAAGATTGCAAGCCTCGGGGAGCTGAGGTTCATTCTGGCCCCCAAGATCAGCCTTGAGGAGGAAGAAGCCTGATAAATATTGTGCTCAGAAAACCAGACGTTGGTTGTGATTGAACCGCAAGTTGCGCCCTGTAGATGTGGTCACACACAGCGTATCTCGGGGTCTCATGGCGGGGAACCAGAACTTTGTTGGTCTCGTTGCGCCATGCATGTCATAACAGGGTCCTTGAAAGGCCTGAACCAGGTCTGTGACGTCAAACCCCACTCCCTTTTCTGTCACTATGCGAGCTGATGCCACCTTGCTGGCGAATTGTGGTTTGCTGGCAGGGTTGGTCGGCCAGCGCCAAGTCCTTGCCAAAACCTCCGAGGCGCTTGCAACATAGCAGAACTGCCTACATCGAGCATCGTACCACATGTAGATTGTGGCACCCGTGTCCTTGATGACGTATGGCAGCCATAGCTTCACACAGAAGCGTTGTAACCAGTTCATATTGGCATAGTGCCGCCTTGTAGCTTCCTTGCCATCACTAGAGCGCACGATGTTGATCTCTGTAGGCAGGTTTTCAAACAACCGGCGATGACCGGCCGCAATTAGGCCTTGCATCGCTTGCTGTAGTTTTGTCGAGGACATTTGTGAATTGAACCGTCTAGCTATCGCAGGCTTGCTCAAGTGGCTTGCTGAAAGTGGCATACTAAAGCCTGCTTGAGGGACCTGAAGGACTGGTTGCTGTTTGGAGGCTTGAATATGCGATCTATATGATTGCTGCCCTGGCGCTTTGTCTCCTTGACGGTCCAGCCTGCACTTCTGAGCATGCCCACAGATTTTTGGTCGCTCGATTGTTGCTCCTGATGCTGCTGCAAGGGTTGCTGCTGCGGAGGGGCCTGCGGAGGGGCCTGCGGAGGGGCCAGCGGAGGGGCCTGCGGAGGGGCCTGCGGAGGGGCCTGCGGAGGGGCCTTGGTGAGTGGTGCTGCTGGTCTTGTGGGGTTTTGTGGAGTCGGGGCAGGGCCCCTGTTGGCACTTGCCTGTTTACTGGGCTTGTTGTGCTTCTTGCGCACGGGCGATTTTGGTGGCATCGGTGTTGGCTGGCATGCTTGCAGGTGGACATCAGCAGGCAGCATCATCGGGACAAAGACCATGCGAGGGGCGTTGGAGGTGGTCATGTGTGGCTGTGGTGATGTTTGTTTTAAGGGCTCCCGCACGCACGTCCATTTTGGTGGAAAGCCCATCAGAGCTTCCACAAAGTCGGCCGACGCAGGGTTGTCTCTGTTTTCCGTCCCTATCTCAAACTTGATCTGTGTCGTCAGCAGTCTCATGGACCTGTCGGTAAGGACGTTAGAGGGTTTTATGAAGGAAGTAGTGGGTGTGCCCCAGAGATCCTGTTTGACAGCACGCTTGAGGGCTGGCAAGGCTTCCTTGGTGGGACGCATAGCAGGACATGCATGTGGGTCAAGCACAAGGCCCAATCGAGGCTTCGAAAAGTGCATGGCAGGCATAGCACGCTCGTGTCCCGACAAGTCGATCGCAACAAAGTTGCCATCACATGGCAGTTTTCGACGTTTATGTGCGCTCTCGTCCAACAAAGGATCACCGGAAAACGTGAGCATATCGCTCAGGAAATTCGTGCAACGACCGCCACTGATGAGGTAGCAGAATGCCAGCCGAGCTTGGTCGGGAACTATAGCATTTCCTAGTGCATGCTGTCTGAGCTCGTTGAGCTCCCTGCCTGCTGCATCCAGGGCTACCGTGCGTGCAGGCAACATGCTGTTGAAGTTGTAAACGTGCTTTGTGTGGTCCACTTTGAACTGCAAAGCGGTCTCAGCCACGTTTTCCCGTATGCATAGGCAAAACCAACGCATGCGCTCGTGCTTGGCACCCACCGCATATGCAGGCAATATGCAATAACGCATCGAATAGCCTGCATCGAGTATAGCTTTCTTCCAGTGCTCCTTTGCGGACATGATGCCGCGCACATTTTCAAACAGCGCAAAAGGAGGCCTTATGTCGGTCAGCAACCGCATGGCCTCCAGGAACAAGCCACCACGGTCGTCGTCCATGCCTTTCCGGTGCCGGTTTGCGTGGCTGTGGCTCTGGCAAGGGAAGGATGCCAAAAGTATGTCTATGGAACCAGGCTTGATGTTGTAACGGCGTTTGAGGCTCTTGCTGCTCAAGGTTTTCACATCACCGTGCACTGGGACAGCGGGGAAGCGATGCTTCAACACCCGCTGAGCAAATGGGTCTATATCACAGAAAAGCCGGACATTGACCAAGCCTTTGAGGCCCACGGCAAAGCCACCTACGCCCGAGAATGTACACAGTGCTCTAAGGGGTGGCTTCATGCAAGTCATGGCACAAATAAACGGAGCCGGTGTGAGCGCAAAGGGCTGCTTCCGCAGATATAACCCCCAAGCTTGGGGTTTTTTTGCTGTCAGAATACAATGAGTGCTACGGCGACAACTACTATGACGGGAACGGCGACACGTACCGCAACGGGCACCGCAACGGGCACCGCAACGGGCACCGCAACGGGCACCGCAACGGGCACCGCAACAAAGCCGTTGTGCAATGCGTCACTGCTTACCAAGCAGTACTATGATGCATCTGACGTGCATAGCCTGCTGTCATATATGCGCTCAGCACCATCTCTGTTGACCATCGCTGTCTTGGCTATATGCTTTTTATGCCTTACTTGCACAGCAGCGACAAGTGCGGGCTCCACGAACACTGTGACACTTGTGCTTTGTATGTCCATGATGTCTATGTGTGCTGGCGCTGCATTCAATTATGTCCACGCTTCACGCAACACGGACAGCTGGAGTCTCGACTGTGTCACATCCACAGGCAGCTCTACCAGCACTTCCTTCTTGGGTTGACGGCGGTGTGCTGCTAGGCACATTGTTTTTATCTTGTGTACACCCATACAAGATGGCTCTCTATTCTGCTGCATGTGAAGCAGTGGCACGCAAGGTAGCACAAAAGCAGCGACCCACGTCGGTGAGAAACACCGTGTCACAGTCGATCTCACAACCCACGCGGTTTGTGTTCCCATTTGCAGGAGAAGGGGAGGTTGAGGCGGACATCGTATCCATCCGCATTCAGACGTCTATATCCAAATCGCTGGATCCATCAAGTGTGGTTGATGGACCAGCAGTACGTGCATCCCGACACACGACACAGCGTCACTCAACGCATATGCGATGCTCTGCAGATCCCAGTGCAAAATTTAGTGGTGAAGGTGAATGCGGAGACTCGCCGGAGACAAGATCGTGTCTACAGAGGCGAGAACAGGCAACCCGTAACGATCTCCTTTTTCACAAGCATCGACGAGTTACGATACGCTCTCACAAGCTTTGCAGTGGACCTGC
Source organism: Coelastrella sp. UTEX B 3026 (assembly GCA_002588565.1). Lineage (NCBI taxonomy): Eukaryota > Viridiplantae > Chlorophyta > Chlorophyceae > Sphaeropleales > Scenedesmaceae > Coelastrella > Coelastrella sp. UTEX B 3026. The sequence continues at coordinate 56,103 of NSMO01014316.1, read as the reverse complement.
ACAACACCACCGTGGTCTCGTCCCATCCACAATTGGCGGTGTTTGCTGAACCCCAAGCCTTGCAGCGAGCTATGGATGAACAACGCGCGGCTGCTGCTGAAATGTATAGGGTCATTCTGCAAGCAGAGCTGCCCTGGATAGTGGTGTGGTTTGGTGTTTCTGAGGTTGAAATTTGCACGATCACATCTGACATCGTGCTCAGCGCGGCTTCGAAGATACCTGGTCGAGGATGGCCCGGTCATCCTAAACGCATAGAGGAGCTTTCTGTGGAAGAACTGAGCCGAGCCGTCTCTACAGCGTATCACCGGAACTGCGATATCCTACGATGAGTCGTTCCTCAACAATTCAGCGGCATTGATGCGTCGCTCAAGTGGTTGTTGCTCTTGGGAAAATAGATTCTTTGTCATCTGCGCCAGCTTGTAAAAAATGCATGTATTGCGAACCCCTACATGGACTGAGAAAATGCATACACTGCTCAGATTGCCTAATCCTGTCATACAAGTAGCTATATATACTGCAGCCTAGCATCGAGTGGGCTAGATGTTGTGGCTATCCACTGGCTGGCACATGTGATAGCAACCACCAGGCGGCACCCCGCGGCCGCAATGTTGTTGTCAGCCATCTCCTTGATGATGACAGCGCAACAATGATAATGTCCACTGCATCTTCAACTCGTCATTGGAGAATGCACCAGGGTGAGTCGTTCATTCCGAGAGTTTTGTTTGCTGTTCGCATAATAGCATGTCATGGTTATCGGACATCGGCATGGTTCAGCACAGTGACACATACACCGCTGCAGACAAGGCCCTCTTGCGACAGCACGTGGATCTGGCGGCCCGGTGGGGTTACAGGTCCGCATACAACGGACGGCATGAAGCCTACGAGGCCGCAATCGCCAGCATCAGATGGCTTCAGGACGTGACCGACATAGTGTTCAGGCTGCTTCAGCAGTATGGTCAAGGGTTCACGAAAGCCTATGACTGTGACTGCATCGAGAAGCTACGAGGCTTGGTGTTCTACGACAGCAGCGACGCCGGCGATATCATGGACGACAAGGGCTTTGCGCTTGATACAGTACGCCACTTCATTGGGGAAAACAAGAACGACTTCATGCGGCTCGTACTGTACAGGTTGACTGCGAACAACACCCGGGCTCTGGCCTGCGTCGTCGGTGGAGCGCGGGCGTTGCTGCTTTTCGCCAAAGACGGTGACTTCCGACGCAGTGCTGAAATCTACAGAGCGCTGGAGGCTCTGTGGCCTGGTGCAATGTGAGCTGGATAGTGTTCCCAGGTCAGTTCGAGCACTGTCTCTGCAAGGTTGCGCAGCAATCGACGACAACAAAAATCGTGCTGCAATAGCATGATTGTATTGCAAGACCTGCCAATCGACATGATCCCTGAGGTGGCCAAGATGCACAACAACTGTCATTCGTGCGCCGCTTTGCTCCACAAAGACTCGCTAGGCATCACCGGCTGTTGCGGTCTAGTGTTGTGTAAAACGTGTATTGACACCAATAGAGCGTGTCCCTCGTGTGGTAGGTCACGGCGTAACATCGACACCAATGAGAATTGTGACCAGCTGCGCTTGCCCCTATCGGGGTCAGAGCCAACTTTCAGATCGCACCCATGGAGTACACCCAAGGGCATTCGTGGCAACAACTGTTACAACTTCAGCCTCGGAGACTTTCGGCCATACAGGGATAACAAGACAATGCCTGGACAGAGGGCAGGGTTGAAGGTCAGTGCAAACACTCGCTACAACAAATGTTCTGATGTCATTCCAGGTTTGTTTGCAGATAATCCTGGACTTGTCTACCGCGAGTCTGCCTGCAAGCCTTGTAAGCAGGGCTACTACAAGATACAGTCCTTTGTTGGCACTCTGAGGCCTGGTGAAGCATACAGCGACTTCCACTGGTACAAGCAAAATGGTGACATGGAGTACAGCGTGGAATCAGGCGACACAGCAGCCAAGGTGGCCGAGTTCTTCGCACTGCCCTTGCAACAGGTTATGCAAGCAGCCAAAGTGAAGGACGCGCATGCCCCCCTTCCACAAGGCCAAGTCGTGCTGCTCAAGAACGTAGGCATATGGTCACACAAGGCAGGATGGGCTACTGGGGCTCTGTTCAAAGACTCCTGTGGCAAAGCCATCTTCGACCCACGGAAGGCGTGTCGTGAGCATGCGGTTCCCTACACAACATATTGTGGCAGTTATTGCATCAAGGCAGGCGAGGTCGCATCGTCGAAAGGGCAGCCATGTCATGTTGATCATCTCAAGGGGACCAACTCTAGTGGGTCGAACCAAACAATCTTGAGACGTTGTAGCAGTAACGTCGACAACACGGCAAGCTCAGCCGTGAAGCAGCAGTTGTTTGGTCTTTGAAAATTTTCACTACATAGTAAGAATGGACAAACTGCTTCCACGCTCGCAAGCCGTGTATTCTGCTGACGTGCTTTGTGGCAACATCCGTGTGAAAGTGTTTGCAGCAAACAGAGTCGACCTTGCCGCAACAAAGCAACATGTCACGACATGTTCACCTGTGCTAAATATTAATTCAAAGCAAGGTGTAAATGCATCGCTTTCGCACCGCCAACCTGCTGAGCAAGCAAACAAGGACCAAATCGAGTGTGAGTGCCCAGGGATCTGCCCTGGAGGGGACAAGAGGGATGCAGAGACACAGACGGCAAGAGAAACGCAAAACAAACAAACGATGTCCAAGCTAGGAGTCGATGGAGTAGGAGCAAGGGTTTGGGGTTGCTGCTTTTGTTTCAGTAGGTTGAACACAAGTGTCGCAATGGATTAGAATCGCCGGGATCGCCGCCTACGCTTCTTGCTCATCGTGCCGTATTGCGTCGAGACCTTCTGCTGGCGCTGTTCCATGTCCCTCATCGACATCATCGCATGCTGGGATCAACATCAGCAATCGAGCACAACAAGCCCATTGGCTATTCGATGAAGCGACTTTAGCCGCTAGGATCAGTTCGGAAACTGGCAAATCGGCCCTCGACAATGCTGCAATGACTTGTTCACGCCCTGTACGTGCAGCTACGACTAGGGCTGCCTCTCTCTCGCCATATGCCACGGATGCACTAGGCAAAGCTCCATGCTCCAACAACACTGTGACGGCCATTTCGTAGCCATTCCAAGCAGCAGCATGCAAAGGACGCTGACATGTCCAAGCTAAAGCAGCATTGGCATCAGCTCCGTGTTTCAAGAGCACTTCAATCACTTCCATATGACCTTGACAAACAGCAAAGTGAAGCGCTGTGAAACCATAACCCTTGCTGTCGCCCGTGACTTTGTTCACCAGCGCCCCTGCTCGTAACAAGCACAGTGCTAAGTCAGCACGGCCCGTCAATGCAGCAAAATGTAAAGGCAGGCAACCGAAGCTGCTGCCATCAGGTGCATGCAGGATGCTTGAAGCTGAAGAGGCATCCAGCAAAAGCTGTAGGGTCTGCAAACTTCCACAAGCAATCGCCAAGTGCAAGGCGGTATGGTGATGAAATGGGAATCCCGCCTTGGCCAGCAACATCCGGTGTATGCTACACTGAGGTGTTGAGGAGACGATCAGAAGGGCTGCGTCAAAATTGCCTAGCACGATCGCAAGCTGAAGTGCTGTCATGCCCTGGCTGTTGCGTCTGAGGCACAGTGACTTGCGCTTCGAAGCAGAGATGGCTGTTTGCAATGCACTGACATCCTTGGATACGATGGCAGCAAACACAGAGTCCATTGCAGCAGATGGCACCGGATCCATCGCTTGAGAAGAGCGGGTGAGATCGGTTGGGCTTGAATGCCGGCAGCCGCTCATTATATAGGAGTGGTGTGTCTCTCTATCTTCAATGTAACAAAACCGCTAAACCCTTGAGAGGCCAGGGCGCATTGTGTCAACTAGCGGCGCGCACACACACAGAGAGTCACCGTGCTCCGCCCTAGTGTCGGTTGTCTGGTGTGAAGAGAAAGGTTGGTTAACATTTTGCAGGTTGTGGCCCGACCAAACTAGCTAGTAAACCAGTGAAACCGGCTTGGAAATCCAAGGCGACTTCATTCTGGATATAGTTTGATCGTTTGTCGTCGTACTTGTCGTTTGCATCGGGTCCGCCCACCAATGCCCCAACGAGCACATGGGGATTAGGATTCGGTGAGTTGAACGCATCCCAACCCTTGAGCTGGTCGGTGGAGCTGGCCGCACGGTGATGCACCATCTTGGGGTAATTGGGGCCATAGCCGACCACAAAGGATTGACCGGTGACTTCTCCCAACATGTATGCGACCTGTTTTTGCGCAAAGCATGAGATGCGCTTGTGCATCTCCTTGTCTCGCAGGCTTGCTGCATAGACCTGCATAAAGAAGGCAGCATTTGCTGTGTGTCTCAGCGAACCCCATTCGCCGCTCCAAGCAAGACCCTTAGGCGTGTACCTTATTCCGTTTTGCCCGCTGAGCCAAGCGGTTGCAAAGTCGTCTGGTGCCGATTTGTCGAACGTGTTTGTGCCGTACCTATTCATGAGCAGTGCTGACGTCCAATATTGATTGTCCCAGTCCACGTTATACCATGGCCTTGACTGTCCACTCATGAAGGCACTGGCTTGCTTTAGGTAGGTCTTGTCACTGGTGGCGTTGTACAGCCATAATGCTCCCCACGCCAGCTTGTCCTTGAAGCCACTCGACGGGTAAAATATGGCCGCATCTGGAATACTGTCAGAGGATTTACCTTGAAATTTGGTTCCAAATTCATACACTTTAGACGCAAATTGCAGACACTTCTTGGAATAAGCCGGGTCTTTCTTAGCAAAAAGCACAGAGGCTTTGGCTAAAGTTGCAGCCATGTTGCCGGCAATGTCAGAGCCTGGGTGTTGTTCGTCCAAGACGTAGACCACAGATGGTTGCTTCAAATCCTCTGGTCTCGTCCACTGTGCATGGTCAGCTTGACCATTGGCCTTCTGACCAACAAGGCGGTTGGGTGCATAATAAGATTTGATGAAAAAGTCGGTGGCCCAACGAAGGACACCGAGGGCATGATCATAGGTGTTGCTCTGCTTGTAACCGCCCGGGAATTCGAGCATGGACCATGCCAAGGTTGAAAAGGACCAAGATGCTGGTAACAAGAAAAAGGTGTTGTCCCCGGCATCATACGAGCCACCGGAGATGTCAGTACCAGCAGGAGTCTTGTCGCTCGTGAGTGAGTCGCCGCGCCATGGCACCTTCTTGTCCGGTAACTTGCCACTGCGTTGTGCATCATAGAAAGTGAGCGACATATCCAAAACCTTGGCGTACTTATCAGCAACTACTACTGATGGTGCAACACAACATGCAAGCAGACCCAGACCCACACAGGTGAGCAGTTTTCTCAGCATAATCACGGCCAGACATCTTTTTTACAGCGGCAGAACGTAAACACAAGTACTACTAGCATTTGTAAGCAGTGTCGTAAGTCTGCTGACCCGGCAAAGCCTATGATTGTGGCCCAATCGTGCCCTGTGCCATTCTGGAGACCCCGATGAATCTAGGTGCCGTGCGCATCACCGGCGTCCTGCCCACACTGTGCTTGACCTGATTCAGTAGCTCGCAGTTTGTGCGTTTGCCGGCGGGCGTGTAGCGCTTCATCAGCTGCACAAAGGTTGCATCTGAGCAGCAGTTTCTGCTTTTGCAAGCAAGCGCCAGCGTCTCACGCTCCTCAGGGGCTAGCCTTTTTGCCAGAGCCATATCGATGAGCATCAGCTCTCCGTCAGGCAACACCATGACGTTCCCCTTGTGTGGGTCCCCATGCATGAAGCCACACTGCCACAACTTATAGTACAGGCTGTACAGCTTGTCGTAGAGTTCCTGCGAGAAGGCCTGCCGCTCGACCAGAGTTTTGAGGGTCTGGCCCTCCACGTACTCAAGGCAGATCATGTGCTCAGTGACGCCACTGGGGTAGGTGACGGTCATGTACGCGTACAAATGGGGCACGATCCGCAGGCACCGGATCTGCTGCTCTGCCACCACCTGTGCATGCATCTCGACCTCGGCACGGGCGGCTGCGCGCTGGGAGCTTCCCAGCACCTTGACAGCGGCAGGCACATCGACGGTGACTGCCCCGTACGGCACCCTGACGCCATCCCCATACCTGCGCTTCATGTCCTGGAACCACTCCCACAGCGACTCCACTTTGTAGACAGTGCCTGCCAGGCCCCGGCCCAGCTGTGCAGCAGAGCCACGTACGTTGTTCATGTCCATCCACAAGGACAAAAACACAAAAAAAGCGGGACCTCCGCATTTGGGTTACGCCATGCTTTGGAGTGTCACGAATTTTGTGCATCCTGGTGTCATTTCGGGCATTGACGCATGCTACCAGCACAGGCACCACACGATCATAAGCAACCGGATCATAGGTCGGTGATGCTGACTCCATTGAGAAATGTTTGCCGGCGGTAAGAGGCGATGGCAACCGACATGTATGAGATGTTTCGAGAAAAAGGTATGGTGGTAGTGTTCTTGAAATCCAGGGACAACTTGCAGCAAGACACTATACCCATTTGATGGGAGTTCTGCCACATGACACAAGCCAGTTATTCGCCATGGCGAAATGGTTGCAGCCAAGAAAGCGCCGTGCGCATGTAGGGTGTGCCCCCCGCAGTATCAAGTGCTTGTCGCTATCTATCAGAAAAGTCTTAGCCTTTGCAGCCTCCCCCCACAGCATAAACACCGTGGGAACGGATTGTGATGATATGAAACCGATGACCCTGTCGACAAAGGGTTGCCACACAGGCTCGTGTCCAGCAGGCTTGCCTCCTTCTCTGACAGTAAGAGCCCAGGGCAACAGAATCACGCCCTGCTGTGCCCAGTCCCGCAAGCATGGTGACTTTCTCGGTGTCCCAAAGGTTCGTGTGAGCTCTGTGCAGATTGCTTGCAAGGCGACCGGTAGTCTTGTACGGCATCCGTTGGGCATGCTAAAAGCAAGGCCATGAGTCCCTGCTTGCGCTTGTGCCTCGCCTCCCAGCACAAGGACTCGTACATTTGCTAGGTCGCAGTGCGCAAACGGTTCAAAGATCAGACTAGACTTTGGCAGGATGTGCACATAGCCATCGCATATGCTTTTTTCGGCCTCTAAAAACATATCGATGGTGCAAGCAGATTGTGCCAACAGTGTGGGCAGGTGCATGCGCCAATCGGTTGGAACGGCCTGAGCTAGTTCAACAACCGACATTGTGGCAGCAAGCCTTGGCCATCTTCTCAAGTGGTATGTGGTACCTACCCACCCGCTGGTGTGACATCTTGTGGATCCCAACGGCTGCTTACAATGATCCATGGATCGAGACCTGTGCCAACACTCCAAACTTTATTATGCAATCAATTGTAAACCGTTCTTATGGCGCTGCCTGTCAAACTCGTTTTTGCGATGCTTGTCACCATCGCTTTGATTGCCGTCCTTGTTATACGGTTCGACAAGCCAGACCCGAGTACGAGCACGGGCATTTGCACGGACACGGGCTCTGGAACGGTCACAGTCACTGGCACGCGTACAAGTACAGGTACGGGTATAGGTAAAACAAGCCTTCCCTTGGTGCCCACATGGCAGTCTTCCTTGCGGGGAGCTTTCACCGCGGGCGGTGGTGCAATGCCATGCAGGTTTGTGCCCTATTGGGGCGGAAAGCTGGGTGGTCGCAGCGACGGGAAAACATGCTATGGCACTCAGGCGGGTACAGAGTACTCAGCTACGACGGGAGTCGAGTATGTGAAGAATGACAGCCGCTATTTGTGGCAAAGCTCCAACACGATTCCAACCAATAGTGTACCAATCGACGCATCTTCTGTCGTGTGCCGGCTGACAGTCGGCAGCGATGTCTTGCCGGGCAAGGGCACTAAGCTATCCAATCTGCCCAACCCATGTTGTTGGGCAAGCAAGGACGGCAAGGAGTACAGCCAATGCGGAACGATTGATTGGCTCACTTGGTGAAACTTGGTTGATACACGGCGCAGGCAGGCATGGCACTCACCCTTGTCTGATCCAATGCAGGTGCCCCCGCTTGTCCTTGCCCAGCGCGTACCTGCTGCCGTCTCCCAAGGTCATGACCTGGCCGATACGCAACCTGTTTGCATTCAGGTCTTCATGAGTACGATTTTGCGCTATCATGGCCCGGAAATTGTCCAGCTTCTGCTGGCACAGGCGAGGCAGGCCATTGGCCCTGGAGCCCTGACAGCTGGCAGGCACGGGCACAAGTTTGGTTGGCAGTCCATTGCGCTCCCAATCCTTTTTGAGGGTTGAGCTCCTGGGAGTCTTTGAGTTGCCCGCAGCCTTCTTCCCGGCCGTCTTTGACTTGCTTCTCTTCGTGCTGGGAGTCTTCGAGTTGCCCGCAGCCTTCTTTCCGGCCGTCTTTGACTTGCTTCTCTTCGTGCTGGGAGTCTTCGAGTTGCCGACAGCCTTCTTTCCGGCATTCTTCGACTTGCTTCTCTTCGTGCTGGGAGTGCTTCCCCTCTCGACCACTCTGTGCCACCGGTAGACACCGGCTGGTCCCGCTCGGGAGACATAGCGTGAGCCATCGTTGCCCACAAGGATGCTGCCACGGTGGTCGTTTGCATGCTCAGCGGGGGCCTTGCGCCTGGTGACATCAAATCTCCACTCAGCAAGGACCATTTAGCGTACAAAGTACTCAGAAAATACAAAAAGCGGAGCGGTGCTGTCAGTCCCCGCCTCACTATCAGCGGTGGGTTGTCAGGAGCCACATAAGTACCTCGTCCTCCACAAGTATAGGCACCGGCCCCACCCTTCTGACCGGTGCTTGTTTGTTGTGTACTAGTGCATGCCTTGATTGCCTGAAATGAAAGCTTTTGATCACTTTGCCTCGGGCTTTGTATACTTGCTTAATGTCAGCAAGCCTGGTGATTGTGTGCACGGAACTGCTGGGGTATGGGTTCGCGCCCAGCACCTTTCTACGCAAAATGGAGCAATGCGTGGCCGTTTCGGAGCAATGCGTTTACATTGGGACCAAAATTGCCTGTTGTCAACAGCATGGCCGACTTGCGTGAGACTTATGCCGGATTTTTGGTCTCAATGATCGAGTTACACCGCAGGCTGATGACTTGTATCGGTCAGATCGAGGATAACGATTCAAGCACTTTATACCTAAACATGACTTATCCACTCATCACAGCTTTGAACCGACCAGACTTGTTAGCTGAAGTGGAAAAGAAGTATGGCACAGGCCTTCACAGCATGCCACCAGCACAACTGCAGGAGGCTGCACGCGATCTCTTTGACAAAATAGGTGCACCACCGGAGCTCAGCATGAACAGCTGATCAGAATCAGAATCCATCTTCGTCTGCATTGGCCACAGCCACCTCATCATCTGCCAAAAGACATCCATCATCAGCTAGCGAGTCTTCGTCCTCGTCTGGCACAAGGATGCAGCCATCCTCTGCCACCGGCCTGTTCATCACGATCATCTGGAGCAGACGGCATCCGATTCCAAACGTCTTTCCTATCAGGTAGATAGATGGCAACGTCACCAGGATCTTTCCGCTTGTTCCCTTGACTATGTACTCTAGTGGCTGAACCGTCTTCTTGTCTGTTGCATCAAAGATCTTGGGCATTTCGCCTGTCTTGAAATCTTTGACCGCCTTTGCCTTGAAGAGAGGAGCATACTTAGGATCCTTGGGGGGTTTGACCAGCGTGCGTTGGAACTCGGCAATAAACGCCCTTGGCATCTGCTTGCCAAACCAAGCGGTGCTGTTGACCTCGGCGGCCGTCAAGATGGCATCATCTATGGCCTGAAGAGCCTTGTAAAAGGTCTGCATGGCTGGCTGGTTGGGGTCATCGAAACCACGCAGGGATGCTTCGACGCTGTTTGTCGTCAGACCCTTATCATCTTCAAAGCTACTCAGGCCAAAGGGGAAGTAGAGCTCCGGAGATTGGAGGCGAAGGGTCTGTTTGGACGGACCATAACCCAGACGAATATATCGACCTCCTGACTTGTTGCGCTGGGGAGTAGGGTCGATGTAGAGCAGCTTGGGATCAAAGTTCTTGGCAAGGATGATCTGGGGTGTCTTGGTTGCGGTGGGTGTTGTAGACGATGTTGCCATGTTTGTTTCCTGATATTAGGCATAGGTCGGGGGTATTCAAGTGGGATGCGGATGGCCAGCCCGCAGATCGCTAGCACCTGAGTCACGGTGCGTTGAGTGGTTTGTTTTACTCATAACATCGCATACCCTCTTGGTCGGTGAAGTCTGTGAAAGTTATCAGCTAGCCACGGCTCGTGATCACTAGGTTAGAGGGCAATCAGATAAGTCTCTCGCACTGAAATAAACTTGCCCAGCAGCTTTCGCAACCCTATATATGACCCTAACAGCAGACTGGATTGTGTTTGAGGACCCGCGGAAAACGGCGTGACACGAAAACAGATGCGGATAGCACCGCAGAGATGCACTTTGTATGCACTTTGGAAAACAGGCACAACTACAAGCTGTTGTGCTGCATAGCTTCAGACGACCTTGCCCTACACAATGTCGCTCTTCGTCTTGGGAATGCGCGCACATGCAAAGTATGCAAGGCCTTGCGGGATTGCATGCCCGCCAATGTGCCGACGCAAAGGTCTTCAGACGACATGCACCATGCCTTGATGCTGCAGGGCAGGATCTGTGCGCAATGTCCGGCAAAGCCGGACGCGGCCAAGCGCTGGCTTACCACGCACTTTGTCAAATGCAGCGCACGGATGCGGCAACATCGCCTGCTGCCCCACCAGCAGCAGGCCATGTCGTTCTTTGTTGCGCACAAGCCTTCCTCTTTCCTCCTCTTCTGGGCGTGCGGTGCAGGCAAGACCATAGGAGCCCTGGCATGTGCATCTGGGCTTCATCCTTCCAAGGTGATGGTGGTTTGTAGCAACACGATGTTGGGCCACTGGAGCGACGCCATTGCCAGGTCGATTCCCCCCGAGCTCCGCAAGGGCCGCACCGACTTCCATGTGCTTGGCTACACGGAGCTAGCAAGCAGGCTGCGCGCAGACCCAGACTTCGTCAAAGGGACGGTGACAATCGTCGACGAGGCTCAGACCTATAAGAACCAGACGCTGGCCATGCAACCAGTCATGCACGGGTTGCTGAAGGCATCGCACCTCATCATGTTGTCGGGAACACCCACGGTCAACCATCCGGGTGACCTGCTGGGTATCTTCAGGCTCATGCGGGGCAGCTGGAGCGTGGACGCCGACCAGCTGTCACCTCACCACATCAAGAGCACATTCCAAGGCAAGGTGAGCTGGCACGATCCCAAGGAGCACGAATCATCACAAAACACGCTGAGCTTGAGCCCGTACAGTGCCTCGAATACCTGCTGAGCACGGCCAAGACCATTCGCATGTCGAACATCTGCATAACCCAGGGCAAAAGCAATCGCTATGAATGTCTTACCCGTGCCATATCCAACGTGGGCTCTGGTCAAGATCGATCGCCCAAGCTGTTGCTGCTGAGGAACACCATAGCGGCAACAGAGTACCCGCAGGTCGTGTATAGTCACTTCTTGGACAAGGGCATCCATGCCATTCAGCGCCTCATGCCCCCAACACTGCGCGTGCGCACCATCATTGGCTCCACAACACCCGAGGCACGCAGTAAGGCCGTGTCGGATTACAATGCAGGGAAGCTGGACCTGCTGCTCATATCGGATGCCAGCAGTCAAGGCATAGACCTCAAGAACACCAAGGCTATCCACCTGCTCGAGCCGCACTTGAATTTAAACAGTGAGCAGCAAACCATTCACAGGGTTGCACGCTTCAAGAGCCACAAGGCTGGAGCAGAGGAGCAAGTTCTGGTTTTCAAGTATCTAAGTACCTTCCCCGAAAACCTGGCCAAGATGAGCAGGCAGCATTTGCAGCAGCTGGAGGACTATTGCGCCATCAGTGTGTTTGGGGGCCGAGGTAGGATGCCAGACGGGTTTGACATCATCGGTGAGATGCGCCGCTTGATAGAACAAGAGCACGGCAAGACAGTGGACCAAGTGCTCGAGGAGAAGAATGCCAGAAAGCATGCTTTGTTGGAACCCTTTGTGGCCGCGATGCAAGCTGCAACATGCAAAATTGGGCGATGATCACGTAAGCGCCACCAGTGGAAGTGCAACAGCGCTGGCACAGCATACGCAGAGCAAGGTGCAGACCACCACGGCCGCCAAAAAGAGCTCATTGCGACCGCTCGTATTGCCCGTGCCGGTGCCTGTGCCCGTCGTGGTGTTGACCGTACCGCCGGTGCCGATCTGTTGTGATATCCTTTGATTGCAGTTTTGATTGATGGTCCCGATTTTGACATCGCCGTTTGTCACATTTATATCATCGAACAATACCGTACAACATTGAATGTTGGTGCCAGCCGGTAGCGGAGGCGCTTGTGGCTCAAGCCTGCCCTTCCACGTCTCGCCATTCTCCGGATCTCGTGTTGGCTCAGCTTGAGCGTAGATATCACGTTGCTGAGCCGCGGCGTTCGGGTCTTTGGCGCACCTAAAGTTACCATATCTCCCCCAGCACCAGCCCCATTCAACGGCATTCCAGTTTGCGCTGTCGGCACCCTGGTGCTTGAAGCTGTCGGCGGCCCATTTGCACCACTCGTGTGCACTCCGCCAGTTCTCGCCCCCCCAACACGTCCCATCCGTCTCCTTTGCCCAGAAGCTGCTTCCAGGTTCCCCCCAAGGTGACTGGTACTTGGTATAGTCGTTGAACCTGGTTTTTGTCTTGTTTTGCCAGGCTGCGTGTTCCTCATTCCACCGTGACCAGCTCGCGTGGTCCTTGGTGAACTTGTCCTGGTTGGCTTGGTATGTCTCGAACGCTTTTGCAAAGGTTTGTGTTGCAAGCTGGCAACTGCACAACGTTTGCTCTGCAGCGGTGCTGGGGTGGCTGCAGTCGATGCCCATGTCACGGGCCGAGATGATTATTTTTGTGTGATAGCTTGCAATGCGGACGACGTACCTGCTTGCGGGTCTGATCTCGATCGTGGTGCTTCTGCTGGCATATCGAGCGCACAACAAACTTCGCGTGAGGCGGCATCGCATGCTGCATGCACTTCGTTGCACCACGGATCGCGAAAGGCGCGTGGCTGAGCGTGTCAGCCGCTATTTCCAGCTGACGCAGGATCCCCAGTACATCGGTTACCTTAACATGCTGCCTGCTTGCCACAACACGTTCAGCGAGCTCGTGTCCGAAAGTGTGTTTGACCAGTTCAAAGCGCTCGGTCCGAAATTGACTGCAGATGTGGTGTTGCACACAATCATGACGGAAAAAGCGCTGAAGCTCGGTTGACGATGTGGCATCTGTAGATGCACTTACGGTTGCACGGCCCGAGGCTGAGGCTGAGGCCCTCCGCCACAAATGCCAACGATGATTGCTTGCTGGGCGCTGGGACCAGTCTCATTGAGTATGCTGGCCTGAGCCTGTGGTTGAAGCAGGCGACCTATGCAAGTCCAAGGTTGCTTGGTGCCTTCATCCTCCCCTATCGCGAGATTGGTTTTTTTTCAAAATCAGAGACTCATGCATGCATGCACGAGCCTTTCGATGGCCGATCTGCGTCGCCTGGCCCACAAGCACAATGTGCCCTGCCGGAGGTCCAAGGCCGACATGTGCGCAGAGCTGCTGGCACACGGCGTCAGGGTCAAGGCTAGCCCCAAAGGGTCAAAGCGGTCAAAGCGCCCCGGCAGCAAGACCCCACAGCGCCCCGGCAGCAAGACCCCCACAGCGCCCCGGCAGCAAGACCCCACAGCGCCCTGCAGCACCGAAAAGCAAGACGCCTCCCCAACGACGCGTGCAGCTGGAAGAGGAACACGAGTTCTTGCTCCCGCGCCTGGTAGACGACTTTGCGCCCGTGCTAGAGAACGAGAACAAGAGGTTCTTGTACAGCCTGACCGACAAAACGAGCCGAGCGGTCCATGGGCACCTGGGGTTCTCTGCGTGGAAGCAGCTGACCAGCTGGGAGCATGACAGGATTGGCGGCGGCGTCACTGCGACCACCCGCCGCGGCCCATTCGATTATGGGGACACCAAGCCTGGCGTGTGGTATGTGAACTTTGCCGACCACGACCTCTTTGGGTACTACGGCAGCGAGCTGATGGCCCAAGACGAGTTGCAGGTGGCGGAGCACCCTGCGCTTGCATCGCTGCGTGAAGCACTGATCGCCAAAACGGGCAGGCGCCCCGTGACGTCCGTGAAGAAGGGCAACAAGCTGTGCGCACGGCCTTGCTTGATCACGGGCGTGCCGCGCGTGTGCAAGATCAGCGGGCTGTATGGCCACGACTTTGCCCGAGCTGGCAGGGCAAAAGTACGGGCTGCCACCACTGTCTTTGAAGCCGACCGCGTGCGTGCTTCCAACATCATAGCCATGGAAGCGGTGGCCGGCGGCAAAGGCACGTACAGCATGGCCGACATCACGGCCCTGCTATTGACAGCTTACACCGCCTTTGCTGCTGCCCGGCAGCAGACACGGCGGGGGTGTTTGTGCACGATACACACGGGCCTCTGGGGCACCGGGGCGTTTGGCAACAACAAGCAGCTGGTCACCATTCTGCAGTTGGCGGCGGCACACCTGGCTCGGGTAGATGCTGTGGTGTTCCACGGCATGACCTCGGCAGACATCAAGGAACTGGAGGCAGGCATGGCCAGGTTTGCCGAAATGAACGCCCCTGATGCTTCTGCTCTGATGGCCGCCGTTCATGCCACAAAATTCAGGTGGGGCGTGCCCAACGGCACCTAGATCACAAACAGCTGCAAAGGTGCCATGGTAGCTGGATTTGGAACAGTCTCCAACGCTCCGTAGCCCACGGGTTTGGAATCAACAGCGCCCCAGTGTGTCGTCTGAGTTCCTGGCTAGCCCGGCATTGTGAAACCGCCGGGTTATGGCCATGATGCGCACCTGAACAAGGGTGTTTCAAAAATACGCAGCAGCTGAACGGGCCATCTCGCATGCCACTTGTGTGCGTCCGGGGATTGCCTTTCGTCCCGGTCACGGATCAAATGTCCTCTCCCACAAAAATCAAATGCTCCAAGTGCTCAAAGGAATTTTCCGCCAAAGGCTTTCCCCGACATTTTGCGTCCTGCATGTCGGACGCCAACGTCCCCTGCTCTCACTGCAACCGACTCTTCAAGGGCACATCAGGGCTTGCCACCCACCTTCGGTCCTGCAAAGGCCTGATTGCGCAAGCTCCTGTCGTGGCCGACTCCGTACTTGTGACACCTCCTGCTGCTGCCGTTCTTTCCACAGGTACCCCATCACCATCACAATCGTACGCCCTGCAAATGCAGGAGCTTGACATGGCCCTGCGCAAATGCCAACTAGAAACCGCAGCGCAAGCGAAGGAGATCGCCGCCAAGAAGGCTGCTCAGGATGCCAAGAAGGCCGCTCAGGATGAACAGATCGCCGCCAAGAAGGCCGCTCAGGATGAACAGGTCGCCGCCAAGAAGGCTGCGTATGCTGCCGAGAAGGCCGCCCTTGCCGCCGCAAAAGCTACTTGGCAAGCAACCAAGGCGCGACTAGCTGAGGAGGATCTCCAGAGTAAGCATATGTACCGTGCGGGATTGCTGAGAATCAAAGAAGGTACGGCGGCCACGTATTCAGAGTACCTCGAAGGTAAGAAGCAACTCATGCATGACATGCATGTGCGTTACCGCGTATTGACACCCAACATACACCTGCATCTCAAGCATGAGCTTGTGCCGTATGGGACTGTGGACGACCCCATGTACCGAAAGAGCCATCTCCTCAACTATGTCCAGAATCATTGGCTGCCGCCTCTCCAAGGTTCTTCGACAGGGAACTTGGGAGACCAGCGTCGTGACCTGGACGCGTGCCTCCAAGGCCTGATTGATGTGGCAGCCACCGAAGCTACCATGCACGATGACAAGCAAACGGAGTTTACAGATAAGTTTGTCAGGGTGAAGGACTTGGATAAAGTATGCGTCACAATGGAAGGTTGCTGTCAAACGTCACCCGCTGTGATTGAGCAAGAGCATGATAAAATGTACAAGCATCATCCCTCTCCTCCTCAATGCGCACTTGGCAGCAATGCGTACCCTGTATCAACACCCATACTCACCCTGCCTCCATCATGCAGTAACCCCCCTTTTGGTTCTACTAGCTCTAGCTCTAGCTCTAGCTCTAGCTCTAGCTCTAGCTCTAGCTCTAGCCCTAGCTCTAGCTCTAGCTCTAGCTCTAGCTCTAGCTCTAGCTCTAGCCCTAGCTCTAGCCCTAGCCCTAGCCCTAGCTCTAGCTCTAGCCCTAGCCCTAGCTCTAGCCCTAGCTCTAGCCCTAGCCCTAGCCCTAGCCCTAGCCCTAGCCCTAGCCCTAGCAATGGCAATAACGCTTGCCCTATCTGCGTTCACTGCTTGCAGGCAAGCCCCGCTGATGATGACATTCATACCAACGACAACTCTGTCTGCATGCACTGTCTCCAGATTCAGCATACTGACTCTGCAGGTCGGGAGGTGCCCGGATGCTGCTCTGTAGTTCACTGCTTGCAGGTGGATGCAAAAGTCAAGGACCTGTCAGACTTCCTCTCACATGCAAAAGAGCTCCAGGCCTACCTTGCCAAACCCATTGCAGCCCTCAGGCTCCAGCTCAACCGAACCTGGTCCATGCTACGGCAACACCACACCTACATTCCCGAAGTTTTGGAACGTTTCATGGCGGATCAAGAGTACAAGGCGGTCGCAAAGCGAAAGGGCATGCCCAGCAGGCTGGAATTTTGGGTGCAGCGCCATGGAATGCAACCCACTGGGCCCTGCGAGCACTGCAGAAAGGAGGTGGGCTTCAAGGACTACGAAAGGGGCCATGTGCTGCCCAGATCCGGGGCTGGCAGCAATGGCGAGCATAACCTGATGGTGTTGTGTAGGGACTGCAATCAGGACATGGGCGACATGGATGCTTTGCTCTACAGGGACATAGTGGGCCCCGAGGCCAAGTGATCAAAAGTGGTTGTTGGTATGGGCTGCGTCGCCTTTGTGCAAATGTCTCTCTGCGACTAGCGTGTCAACCCCGGCTTTATATGCTTCGAAGGTTGGACACGCATCCTTGGCATATCCTGTGCTGCCCATATTGAGAATGATGCTGGCGCCCGTGATTGTGGGCCATGTTTGTTGTTGCGGTCCCTGGGCAGCGGGCTGCAATTCGGCCCCAGCTGTACGTAAAAAAAATATTTGATCCATAAATTTATGAATGTGCCTGGGTTCGCGTGATTTGGCGACCCAGGTAGATGTGCAGGCTGCTCCGACAAACAGCATACAACACCAGGGATGTGTTTGCGGTGGACATGCGTACAAGGACAAAAACAATCCAAAACAATCGCCAGTCTGCTCTTTCAGATCTCAAGTTCGCCTCGCTCTGCAGCCAAGTCCCTCAAAAACAACTTCATCGACTTTGTTTGCGGTAGCCAGCCTCATAATGTTTTGGCTGCCACTGTGCGAATATGGAAGGTGTCCATAACTGCTCAGACGAAGAGCTATTCGCCACGCTCCGTTCGAGCAAGCCTTACGTAAGCAAGCTCACAAAACTGAGGAAATTGCTTAATGAGTCGCAGTACGCTCCTGCAAGCATATCGTCCGTCATACTTGGTAATGTACCAGTAGCAAGCCGTTGGTTGCAGCAGGCCACACGAAACAACCCTGCGATGCTAGTTCAGGCGCTAGAGGCAATCCTGGCCGTCTTGAAACACGGATTTCCCGACCTAGAAGCAGATGAGCGCACGCGCTTTCAGCGCCAGTGGCGCCAGTCTTACGCTTCCGCACGCAGCGCCCTGCAGCATCATCAGGCTGAAGCCCGGCAGCAAGACATGGGCAGTCACGCCGTCAAACTCAAGGCAATCATCACCGCTGTCAATGCACTGCCCGTTGGCGACCAAGAGCGGTGTCTGTTGCTAGTGATGTTGCGCATGGGTGCTCGGCTGTCCGATGAACTGTTGTTGCGCCTTGGCAGGCTGCGGGTGGTACATGAGATTCCGAACGAAAACGTGCTTGAGGATTTCGTGTTCATTCCCGATGCAGAATCGCAGATGTTCTTTGCATTCCGTGACAAGCCCGAAACGGAAGTGCGTCAAGTGCGGGCAATACTGCCTCCGGAAGTAGCCACCGAGATCCGTGCTTCGTTAGACTTACGACCTAGGTCACACCTCTTCATGCAACGTGGCTGTACAAATCCCTACATGCTAGGGCCAAGCTTTCACAAGCGCATGAAGGTCACCGTCGGCAACGCATTGAGCCACGCGGGGCAAACCTCCGTGTCCTTGCGTGATGTCTTGGCTATTGCACGGAACGAAGACCCAGCTATCAGACAAGCCTTGCTCAAAGCATTTGAACCAGCCGGTTCACAAGACCTGCAAAGAGAGCATTGACGATTATCAATTCGATCTGATCGTAACTCAACACCGTGTGGCCAACCTCGAGGACGACTATGAGAGCCATGAGCAGGATGATAGCGGGGCGCAGTTGTGGTACAGAGCCTTGGTTGAGCCAAATCGCGCCACAGGTGAGCGTCACCGCAACGGTAATTCGCTTGAGAGTTTCCGGTGTGGTTGTCAGGTGCCACTTGGACTTTCGTTCCGAGGTCATGCAACTCTCATTTACACCAACAAAAAAGTATGCGGCTGCTCGACAGCAAAGAAATTCTCATGTAAATCTGTAAATCTTGATGGAACCCAAAGTATTCATAGCCACACCCGCTTACGGTTGTGTTGCCACCACGGCCTATGCAGGCTCCGTGCTCATGCTGCGTGCAGAGCTGGCCAAGCGTGGCATAGGTGCGGTTGTGCAGCTCACCGGCAATGAGTCGCTGGTGCAAAGGGCACGCAACCTTATGACTGCCCAGTTCTTGACCACGGACTGCACACATATGTTGTGGATCGATGCGGACATAGCGTTCTCAGCTGAGACCGTCATAGCTATGCTGTCCGCAAACAAAGACATAGTGACAGCTATCTATGCCAAGAAAGCAATCGACTGGCAACGGGTTTACGCCGATGCAGGCAGGACAGACGAACCCATAGAGCAGATAGGGCTTGATTTCAACTTGAATGCAGCGAATGCTGTGATGCAGCTCGAGGACCAGCGCTTTGCCAAGGTATTGGATGCTGCGACTGGCTTCATGCTCATCAAACGCTCCGTCATCGAGCGCATGTGCAAGGCGTACACATGCTTGCACTGTGTGAACGATGTACCAGGCTCCCCGGTGAAAGAATACATAGCATTGTATGACTGCATGATAGACCCCCACACTCGCCGCTACCTCTCGGAAGATTACGCATTCATACGCCGCGCCCAACTGCTTGGCATAGAAACTTACGCATGTCTGCGCTCTACGCTCGGCCACGTAGGCAGCTTCAACTTCACGCCAGAATTGACCGTGGTGTCGGCTTGACGGTCTGTAGAGATTTCTTTTGTTGTGCATACGGTATGGCTAGTAAGACACCCAAGCGCTCCGGCAGCAGGACACCCAAGCGCACCAAGAAGACGACGGCATCCAAGCGCGGCAGCAGGACACCCAAGCACGGCTTTGCAAAGACTGTTGGAACCAGAGAAGAAGTCTGGAACGGCATCGCCCTGCACACATCTGGGAAACTCTATCGGAAAGACATCATGATGCGCAAGGGCCGAGTGATCTCAAAGAGAAAGCATAAGCTAGGACAGGAAGCGGTCAAGTACTTGCCATGATGGGTTGTGCGTTGGCGATTTGCCCAAAAAAAGAGCCTTGCTAAGGAGAACATGTCCCACGTCTTCATCAATGGCATCACTGACCGCAGGCAAGAATGCAGCATCGAGTTTGTCATGATGCTTCTCTCGCTTTCGGCCAGCCTTCCTGGCGTAAACTTGCATGTGCACTTCACAGAAAACGCCGAGGAAGGCCTCAAAGCATTCGAGAGCTTGGGGCTTGCGGACACGGACATATGCGTGACGATCGACACACTGACCGCAGGCAAAGATTTTGTCACGGCTGCGCTCTCGCCCGAAGCAGCCGACGTTGTTTATGCCATTGGCTGCTATCCCACTCAGAGGATCGATTGGAAGCGGGTAGCGGACAAACAACCTCCCTGCACCACAAACATCCAAGACTTGGACCCACATGTTGCTATGAAGAGTGGCTTCGTCGAGCTAAAATGCGGTCCACCCAGGAACGCACTAGCCTACTGGGTGAGAGGTTCGGTGCTCAAAAGTCTTGGACATGCAAGGGTTTGGGAATGGACTGGGCCGTTACATGCCGACACAAGCAACGGGTTGTGTGTGCTGGGTAAGCACACATTCCTTGGGTGTGTGGGACACAAGACTCAGCCAGTCAAATGAGGCTTATATCTCCCGCCTCCTCTGCGAAAAAGACGACTTCACTATTGTTGTTGTCATCCGCGTTATGGTTGTCGGCACTTCCAACCCCTTGCATCAGGCGCGCAAACACAGCATCATACTTTTGGAGTTGGGCGGCCTCATTGGCCGTGTACTTGAACACCACATCCACTTTATCACAGTCGCCAAACTCTCTAACTGTCACGAGCAACATGTCACCGACACGAATGCAATCTCCCTTGCGCTTCATGTTGCCCCGGATGCGACCGAGTGGTTCTTTACCGTCCGAACACAACACACGTATCCTGCCATTGCCTAGCATGGCAGTGCACCGCGCATAGAGCGAGGTGCCTGGTATCTCCACCTCTAGCTCACGCTCGCGCTGTCGCTTGTTGCCCTGTCTTGCATTTCTCACACCTCGTGGCATCGTCCTGTCGATTCACTGATGGGTTGGGCCCACACCACAAGTGCCTTGATGTCGACTGCACAAAAAAAATGTCTTGTCATGGCATAACATGCAATCTTGGTCGCCCACTTCCACACAAACTCCTTATGGAGGCACCATCCCGAGGATGTACAGTCCCGAGTACGATAGCAGCACGCCACCATCATATCAGGGTTACAACCCCACAGGCAGCCCTGAGGGACGCGACTCCAGGACTCCTTCACCAGCCAGGAGTGTCACGCCATCCTGGACTCCCACGCCATCGTCACCATCTAGCCCCAGCGGCTGGGCCCAGGCACTCAAGGACAAGGCATCGGGCCTTTGGCGCGATATCACAGGCGATGGTTATTCACCTGGCTCAGCCAGTCCTCCTCCTCCCTGGCGATACGATTCACCAACACCAAGCCCAAGCAGCAGCACCATCTCGGACATCGTGCGCAGGATCTCCGAGAACCCAGATGCCAGAGCGCCAGGCAGCAGCAAGTGGTTTGGAACTCCCACACCAACAACAGATGTGCCTTCGTCTCCCGCAAAGGGTTTCGCCCGACTTATGTGATCCCAAATACATTCTGAAGGTCCCCAACGGCAGCATCGAACCAAGGGTTCACCATGCGCATGGCGGCAGCAGGCACCAACCCTGTACAAGCCATCTCTACGTGTGTGAGGACAGCCTGCATTTGCTGGCACATGTTGCTGTTGCCAAACAAGAGTACTTTCAAAAGATTGGACTTGCAGTGTGCATGATACTGACTTTGCAGCACTTGATGACCGAACCAAACGCACACCAAGAAGACTGCATACCAAGCTGCACCGCGCACGAGTGCGCGACTCCGCATGCTACACCGCTGCCCTGCGTACATATCATCAACAAGGCTTTCAACGACACTTCAAGTCATATGTTGCCCTTGCCATACGGGCATGGGCAAGTCGGGCAAGGCTCGACCGATGCCCAAAAGTTGGCTCACATATGCTCTCCAGCAGTCCTTGCTGGTCACTACCTGCCATGTCACAGACTGCAGCACCTTGTCTGAAACAGAGGGCCCGCATTCCACAGCGACCAAAAAGGGCTGCAGGTGTTTCCGCAGTTCCTTGACATACCTCTCGAAGTCCACGGGGTATTGGTGCTCCATCAGCAGCTGCATCGTTGACATCTGTCCGCCGTCGGTGCTCGAGCTTGTCCAAATGATGCTTTTGCCGAATATAAGGCAGCATTTGGGGCTCACATCCCATATGAGGCTTGCCAGGACGTCAGTGCTCAAGGGTTGTTGTCCAAGAAAGCTGCAAGTATGCATTCTGACAAAGGCGCGCCTGTGTCTCTTGGGCCACAGTGCTATCATTGGTGCGCTGAGCTTGCAAACATATTGTTTGATCACGGCTGACCGCCGAGAATAATTATGATATGACACGGTATCAATGGCATCTTGGGTCCTCATTGCATTGCTTGCTGCGGTCACGTGTTGGCTCGGTCGAAGGTACAGACTGCGACACGAGCCCTCATATGCCCTCAAGGATGGCATGTGGCTCAATGCGACGGCCCTGCAGCAGGCAGGCGTAGTGTTAACGGAATATGTGGCAGCCGACAAGACCGATGCGTTTGCTCGGGCTGCCTCAGATCACAAGGTTATTGGCGTCAAGGTGGATGCTTCTAGTGGCAAGGTCGTGTACAAGGTGGTCGGCAGCAATAAGACGTATCCAGAGATATTCAGGAATTATGCACCTTTCTTCACGCCCGTGGGTGCGTCGGTTGGTGGCATGTACGTGAAGGCCTGAGCGGGCATTTCCCTTCGTTTGTGACGACACATAAAGCATGCGCGTCACATATGCCTATGTGAGCTCGATGCCAAATGTCACCACCGACATAATGCGATATATAGACGTCAAGAAATTCAGCACAGGCATCGGTGAACCTTGCTTGTTTTCCAAGTATGCTCCAGACAGCATCTCCGAGCTCGCGCCATACATGCCAGATGGCCTTCCACAGGCACTCGCAGCCTGGATGCACGCCGTCAATCGTGGAGAGTCGACGCAGAACATAGGTCTGATAGCTGGCCCGCCCGGCAGCATGAAGGGTATGCTTGTGGAGCTAGTTGCTCGTGCGGTTGGCAAGAAAGTCGTAAGTATCGCTGATTTTGTGGCCGATCCCTTGCCCACCAAGCACGAGAGTACTCAGGTAGTAGTCACGGCGAATGCCATGGAGAGCTTTGACAACACCGGCAACGATGCTGTGCGCCAAAAAGCAAGGGCCTTCCCACGGGTTCCCGTGCTCGTGCTTTGCAGCAGCGAACTGCATGGCAGGGTAGCAGAGATCTGTGCTCGCAAAAGCTCGGTCACCTTTAGAGCAGGTCCTCCAACCTTGGCATGTCTGTCGCGCTTTGCAAGCCGCATTCTCGAGGGCGAAGGCCTCGACAGCTCAAAGGCGGATGTCGTGGCTGTGCGCTGCTCGCCGGATTTCTACCAGGTTGCTTGCAATATCGGGCTCAATCGCAGTCAGCTTGGCTTGCGCAACACCGCCACTGGGAGTTTTGTTGCCTCGCAAAAGGACCAGCGCCTCGAAGCCCTTACCGTAGCAAAGGAGCACATGTTTGGGCATGCGAATCACGACGTGGCATCTACATGCAGAGCCTTTTGCGCGGAGGGCGGCTTGTTTGCATCCCTTGTGGCTGAGAATTATATAGATGCCGCTGCCAGCATAGAGACCGCTGCGACAGCCGCAGAAAGCATCTCGGCAGGTGACATGCTCGAGGCAGTGTTGTATTCAGCACAGAGCTGGAGCATGATGGATGGGTGGGTGTCTCATGCAGCAGTCATACCTTGTCATGTGGTGCGCCGACATATGCCTTCGCATCAGCCAAGATTCTCAAAGCTCATGTCCTTGTTCTCCACGGCTGCACAGAGGACAGAGCAACTCGTCAATTTGCGCAATGCTCTAGCACGCACGGTTCATTTCATGCACCAACCACCCATTTATGTTGGGGGCAGTTTGGCTGCCATCATATGGGCCCACCTGAAGGTCGGCGATATCCAGCAGCTGTCAGAGCTGCTTGCAAGGTTAGGCGTCGGGCACCAACTCGCCCACAACTTGGCTCGCATGGCCGGAAAACCCCACTATAAGGCTGCACATCAAAAGCTGTTGAAGCGGGCAACTGTGCAAAAATAGTTTGTGACAAAACCCAAGGAGATGCAAGAAACAGACAACGATACGCGCTCACCCTTGCTGGACTGCACGCTGGAAGGCACGCCTGCTCTGATCCCGCCCCAGCGGCAAAAGCTGAAAGCTACCGCACTGTCCGTCTACGATGGCGACACATGTACGCTTGCGGTACAATATGCAGGTGGCTGCTTCAAGCACGTATGTCGCCTGCTCGGAACCAACAGCCCAGAGGTGAAAGGAGAAAACACAAGGTCAGAGGCATTGCTGGCCAAGCAGGTGCTCATCAACCTGTTGCGCCCAGACTGCTCGATATCAGTAGGACCTTCTTGTAAAGCGGCCCGCATTGATCCACCACGAACGGGTAGCAAGTGCCTGATCCTTGTTGAGTTCGAGGGCACAGACAAGTACGGGCGTCACTTGGCCAAGTTGTATCATGAAAACGGCATGTGCATAAACGAGGTCCTTCTCACGAAGTTCCCTGCACTCTTTCCCCCATACATGCATTCCACTTGAAGCTCCGTGAATATCATCTATGTCAACAAGGCAAACCACATGGCAAGCCAAACATCCTCAGTAGCTTCCGTCACAATGCACAACAACGACACTGCAGCCGCCATTGAAGCCCCCGCCCCGAATGCACACAAGTCCGTTCGCCTCACGGCCGGGCGGGTAGAGAAGTTGGTGACATCCTTGGAGCGCATAGCAGGCATTTTCGCCTCGCTGGGTGCAGAGACAAGAGAGATTAACAAGGCTCTTCGCATCTTGCTCAAGCCCTCCGCAGCAACCAACAAAAGGACCACCCCTTCCGCCTACAACATATTCATCAAGGACAACATGCCCAAGGTGCGCAGCCAACATCCGGAGGCTACCGCCAAAGAGCGCATGCAGCTGTGTGCTGAGCTCTGGAGACAGAGCAAGGCCGACACGAATGGGGAAGAAAATGACGCTGAAGAACATGATGATGATGAGGATCAGGAGGAGGACCAGGCCGAGTAGTTAGTTGATGCCGATTATAAATTATATAGGCAAAGTTCAATGTCGGTACCGATCTTGGAGACTGAGCATGGAGCCCTGTATAGCTCGAGTAATGAACACTATTTCAAATTTGCGATCAGTAATGCTCCAGCAAACTTTTGGGATGCTATCAAAACACTAAACGATGCGCTTGTCAGTGCCGAGTTAGCAGGCCACCAGATCCTTGTGAACCAGGGCAAGTTTTTGCGGGTCCACGGGGCGCACGTGCAAGTCCGGGTGCATGCGGAAGCCGACCTCGAGAAACTGATGTTTGCCCGGCCTGTGTCTAGCAGTTGGGCAGACGAGGAGGAGGATTGAGACATATTGTAACTTACCTGTCACAATCGCTCGGTCCTCGGCACATGGCGCAAAGGTCATTAAACAGCAGCAATCCGCCTTCGGCAAGGTACCTGTCGCTAGCATCAAGACGTCCTCTGTCGGCTAGTTGGAGTTGCACGTGGTAAATCAGTTCCCTGTCATCGTCTCGGTCACAAGGACTATCGCCCTTTCCCACGAGCAACACAAAACGCCAGTATCTATGGTGAAAGACAGAGCCCGCGCGTGCGACGCCTGGCTCTGTGAACGTGCTGACCAACGCTGCATCGAACGGGCTGCTTTTCAAGATCTTTTGGCGCTTGGAAGCTGACAAGAGCCGGGCATTGCAATGCACGGCTTTCCAGGTCTTGCAGGTGCTGAGTCTGCGATGTATGACCTCAAATTGAGCTTTTGTGACACCTGGCAGGAAGGCAGAGCCAACACAGCGCCCCAGCACGAAAGCAACATTGGGGCCATGCCCGATGGTTTGTAGAGTAGCGCCCAGCATTGACTTGTCCATGATGTCCGGGCCAAAGCGGTTACACCCGTGGTAGTGTAAAAGTAGACAAGGTTTTTCGTCTTGTGACGAGGCTGCCGCCCACATGTACACCAACTTTACCCGATCGCTCCATGTCCCACCGTTGCTTGCGAGGCAACAGAAAAGTGCAGACACTGCTCCAGGCTCGCTGAAACAAGCGAGCCCTAGGCCATGTCTACTTTCATATGGTATGGGTTGCACTTGCAATCTCATTGTGGAAGCCACTTGAAGGGACCAACCGTGTCACATACTTGGGTATACTCTGTTAGCGGCAACATGGCTCACGACATTGCCGCCCATATCTTTGAGATGGCCAAGACGCAACATCGTGAGGACATAGTTCAGCGGAAGGCAAACAGCCGGCGCATGATCCGTTTCAGTGCTTTCGTGACTGTTGAAATGGGACAAGGATTCAACACGATAGGCTTTGATGCCCGAGCGCCCACTATGCTTATGCATCTCGACGATCGGGATCACTGGATGCTCGAGTACCAAGGGCTAGAGTTTGACCTCGATACCTTCCCAGACGCACTTTCCTTTGTGTTGCGCTGCGTCGTCGACCTCATAAACGGGCGCATCAGTGAAATGTTGTGCGACCGTGGAGCTGATGAGCTCGAGGCCAACACCGAGATAGAATTGTGCGCGTACACCAAGTTTGGTGGCGGCACAATAGCACGTGGCGGCTGCATCAGGCCTTGGACGCATACATTTGGAAGACTGTTCAAATTTGGGTGCACACATGAAGACGTATGGGAGAATGAGATTCAGCGTTACATCTTGACCCTTGGAAAGCATGTGGTCAATGCCGCAAAGGCCGTGAGGCTGAGGTGTTAGCGTGATCCAGTCAGCACTAAGTAGCAGAGCCATATGCAAGCGAGGAGGCCTCCACAACCTCCAAGGCTCGCTATCGTGCTCTTGCACCTGCTTGGTTGGTTTGTTGGAGCCGTCGGGCAAACAAGAGTGGCGATAACGGTTGCTATTGCTGTAGCACAACAGCTCGAAAGGCAGGCCAGAACCCTTTGGTTCATCTTGCAATACCAAAACGAAAAAAAAAACATCCCACTTGACTCGACGCCAGGACAATGGTTATGATGCAATGGCCGCTAGGACAAGGGTCAGAAGCAAGCTGTGCTCGCTGCTCGACGGCGACGAAACACTTGCACACAACATAGAGTTGAGCATCTACAACGATGCCGTTCTGAGGGCAAAGGACAAGGGCATTCCAAGGTATTGGGAATGTCCTGCATTTTGCACATGCTACACCGGTAAAGCACATGCGATTGTCTCGAACCTCAGCAACAAAGCGAATCCAGGCCTTTTGCAGCAAGTGCTAGCTGGCAAGGTGTCTACAGAAGCCCTCGTCAGCATGACACATGAGGAAATGTTTCCGGAGCGCTGGGTACTGGTCCGCAAAGAGGTTGCCAAAAAAGAACACGAAAAAATGGCACCTCAGCCCGGTGCCGATTGTGTGGAGGGAGCATTCGTTTGCAACAGATGCAAGTCGAAGCGCACCACTTATGTTCAACTCCAAACACGCTCGGCCGACGAACCGATGACGACGTTTGTGACTTGCTTGGATTGCAACAAGCGCTGGAAAACTTGAGGAGTTGGTACTTGGTTCAAACCTTTCTGTCTCTCACTAGCAGCACGCCACCTTGTGTCCTCTATGGCTGTGAAATAAGTATGTCGTGACATAAGTAGCGTCGCCGATGTCTGTTCCTCGTAAGCTTGTCGGAGTAGTGAAAGTTAACGACCATGATGCAACGAGAGCTGCGGTGATCCTTCCGACCTCGACAAACGCTCTGGCCGAAGGCTCTGATCACTTGTATTTCACGCCCTTACGAGCAAGAGCCGTCATATCAGCCACGGGTCCCGGCTTGATGTATGATTCGAATGCAGGCATCATCACTGCCCATGCAGCAAGCACATCGACACCTGGTGTCGTTCAGCTAAACGACTCAATCACAGGCGACTCTGTGACCCAGGCAGCAACGGCAAACGCGGTCAGGACCATAGCCAGCAGCGTGCCCGGGACCACTGACGCCCTGGCGGAGGGTACGGCAAACCTCTATTTCACGGTACCAAGGGCTAGAGGGGCGATATCATGCTCTGGTGCTGGTCTCAGCTATGCAGCCGGCTCCGGCGTCTTATCGGCCAACGCCGCCAGCTTGAGCGCCCAAGGAGTGGTTCGGCTCAGTGACGCCGTGAACAGCAACTCCGTAACGCAAGCGGCGACAGCCAATGCCATACGGGCAGTCGCCATCACTGTACCAACGACAACAAGCTCACTGGTGGAAGGCGGCAACTTGTACTTTAGCAATGCACGAGCAAGGGCCGCCATTACAACAACAGGCACGGGCTTGCTCTACATGGCTAACACTGGCGTTTTATCTGCAAACGCAGCCAGTATATCGGCGCCAGGCGTACTTCAACTCAACGACACAATTAGCAGCAATTCCATAACTCAAGCAGCGACAGCCAATGTGGTAAGGGCTGTCGCCAGCAGCATACCTTTATCCACGGATGCATTGGCAGAGGGCCAGGTCAATTTATATGTTACAGGTCCCAGGGTCAGAGCTGCTTTAGATGCCTTCTATGCTGAGCAGTTGAGAGCGACGACCTTTGTTTCAACGACGACCTTCACAACCATGTTGCTCGCTACTACTAACTCTTTGCAAGGTGGCTCGTACATGGTTTTTGTCAAGTATGTTGCCACACTCTCCAGTACCAAGGTGGACGGTTATGTGCAATTCTTGTTGGATGACACAAATCTGTTACATGACAGCATTTTTAGCACACAGATTCAAAAAGACACGCAGATACTGAGCGATTGGTTCCTTCTGCAGCTCACACCTGGTGCGCACACATTTAGACTGCAGTGCAAGGCTGCCGCAGGTGTAAGCGTCACCCTGAGAGATGCTCGCGTGGCGCTTTGGTTGATGGCATAATCATGAGCACGCTTCATGGAAACGCAAAGACATAGCACCAGCCATCCACGTTGATAGTCCCAGCTGCTGGGCCCCTGCGCACCTGCATCCTGAGGATTGTTGGGTTCACTGGTGCATCTTCGACTGGTAGTATGTGATCCCCACGTGTCGTGTTGCTGTATATCCCGCTTGCTATGATGTTTTCATTGTCGTCCACAAACCGCATCTCGTAAAAAAGGTCTTGGGGGGGCGCATCTTGGCCTTCGGCCGGAGTAAGGTAGCTCCGAACCCTGATCTCTGTCAACACACCTTGTCCAGGCACAAGCTGGCCCTGATACGCCGATGACATCAGGGTTGTCCACTCGGCGCCGTCGACGCTCTTAGCATCCATACCGGAGCATCGCAGTAAGTGGGGCGGGGTTGGGGCGGGATTTGGATACAAGGCCATCTCGTGGTCGAGTCGCCCTTTGTCGTCAGCGTCAAGTGGCCGCTTGAAGATAATGACGACCTGTTGGGCGTCTGGGTAGTATACCATGTTCTCAAAGTCAGGCTCCAAATTCTGTAGGAATGAGTACAACTGGGACGGATCGTTGATCTGTTGTGTGACCGAGTACTCTGTTGACATGGCGGCAAGGATGCCTTGAGCAGACAAAATTTTATTCAGAGTGCAACAAACCCACACAAGACACTTGTGCTACGCACCTTGTGACTGTATGCAAAGCGCGACAATGTATACACTGGAAAAACTGAAAACTACTTACAGGCGATCTCTCCAAGCCATCACAAACATCGAAGTACACCAGCAGCCTTCCGAACCACGGGTGTCCACGATGACGATATGCAGTCGCTTGCAGATTGGTGATAGCCCTGCTGCGGTTGATAAAAGCGAAGTCATGGCAAAGGTCGAGTCGAACGCAGCGGGCTTTGCAAGGGGCAAGGGGGAATTTGCCAACTGCGTAAACTTGCGCCTCAACAACCACAACTGGCAGGGCCACCACTTCGGTGTTAAGTTGTTTTTCAACGGCACGGTGCACATCACGGGCGTTAGGACCTTCGATGATGTGGCGCTGGTGGCATCGAGCACAGAAAGATTGCTTGGGCAAGACACAAGATTGCGCCTTTACGGTTGCCACCTCATCAACGTCAACCTGAAGTTGGGCCGTCCTTTGGACCTCGTGGTAGCCAACGAAGTCCTTAGCAAGTGCACGAGCAGCCGCGGGTTGAGTGGGCGGCATCCAGCTCTCGTGGTCAGGTGTGATGGCGTTTCGGTGTTGCTCTATTCGACCGGCTCTTTGTTGCTGAGCGGAAAGGATTGGGACAGCATCAGCGCGGCCTACAGACTGGTCGTGCATGCCCTAAAGGATGCGCTGCTTTTATGAGGATTTCTCACATCAACAAAAAGGGATGGCCTAGTGCTTCGTATGGGTGCAGACGCTTCGAGGGGTCACTGCGGGTCAAGCTCTCCACAAGGTCGCGGCTTTCTTTGGGAGTGCCGCTCGGATATTCAAGATCGCGCGTGGTACAACTCTGGAGCCAGTCAATCTTCCCCTGGCAGAGCAGAAAGTGCAAAAGCAGGCCTGCGCTGTAAGCGTCGGACATTCTGAAGCAGATGCCTCTCGACAGAATCTCTGGCGCCGCAAAGGCAGGCGTGCCAAACATGCAGCGGGCGCTTCCGGCTTCGACGCATCTTGCACTGGAGCCAAAATCGACGAGGCGCAGCGAGCTCGTGTCGTTTGGGACTGCTAACATGAGGTTGCTGGGCTTGATGTCTCCATGGATCACGCCTTGCTCATAGCAATCGCATAAAGCGCACAGCAGACCGCGCATGAGGCGCCGTTGCGTGCTATCAGGGACTGGTCCATCATCATGCTTGAGCATGTCCAGCAAAGAGCCACCATTGCACAACTCTTGCAGCATGTATGTGCCATGATCATCTTCAAACACTCCTTCGAGCGTCGCTACGTGTCTGCTGGCCGACACAGCTGCGTGGTTCGCTACCTCGTTTTGTATCATCGAGCGCTGCAGCTGTGGCTTCCTCTGTGCGTGTAAGTGGGGCAGAACCTTGACGGCATAATTGACTTTCGAAACGCGGTGCACTGCTAACTTGACAGTGCCAAAGTTGCCCGACGCCAGGTTTGCAGCTATGTCAAAGTCTGCTTTCGAAAGGACACGAACGGACCCCATGCGTTGAGTGGAGGTTTTTTTGGAGCGGCACCGCAAGCTCAAGGACCAGTGCTTCCCGTGATGAATAAGACACTGTCCGCACCGTCGAGTGTTGTCGTGGCCGTTCGGTACCAGCTGCTTCCTCCGTCGTCTGATCGCTCGAGTGCCAAGGTGCCAGTCACAGGACACCCAAACTCGATGTAAACTTCTGGCGCCGAATAGCGGGCGGAGCTGACTGCATACCCGTCTGACAATTGGCTTGGGGAGTACCTGAGCCTGAACAATGCATGCATGTGGCCTCGGAGTCCCATCCACACTGCCACTCTTCTGCGGAAAGCGCCGTAAGCATTGACTTGTGTTTTGAAGCCGTATATAGATGGAGCTGTGAAGCCTCGTGAGGGACACAAAGCATTGAGTGTGCTGCTCAGTGCACCGGTGTTCGTGCTCCCGTCGGAATAAGAGCTGGAGGCAGAACCAGAGAACAAAGCGGAGCAGCACGGGCCGCTGCTTTGTCGACTACTTTGCCATGCGGTGAGGCATAGCAACAACAAGGAACCGCAACCAAGAACCACTGGCAAGAACGTTCGGACGCTTGGCGTGACAGACGTCGGCTGCATGCTTGCAATAACCCCTATAAAATAGTTTCGAGCAAGTGCAAAGGGTTTCACCTCATCTGACGCTCGCCGTCCATCTCAATGGATGACTCAGGGCTCTCAGGTGGCCCCTTGTTGCGCTCCACCATCTGGGTGTCGTGTGGTTTGAGACTGAGGCTGTTGCTCCGTGCCACCCTGGCAAGGTACAAGCGAGCCTGGTGTGCAAAGGCATTCACTGCAGCAGCGCTGCCGAATTCCGGCAGACGCAAGCCTTTGATCACGCAAAGGGCATATATGCAGGTCCATACGCCGCACTGAAACCCATCGTTCTGTCTCGGTACGTTTACATGCACGACACCTTGAGGCTGTCCAGGAGCGGACGGCCAGACTTTGCGCAGCAGCTTATGGACAGTCTTCACAAGCGCGTCATGTTTGTCGCCCAGAGAGTCGTACACAAACCATTGTTGATCTCTGAAACTGTAAACAAGCAGGATCCAATGTACGTCATTGAGGTTGTATGGGATCAGGGCAAAGTCCTCCGAGACCATGTCACATCGTTTGCGCCACGTCCTTAGCAGTTTGCCAGCAACTGCAGCGACCTTCCCCTCGGTTTTCTGTAGAACACCTTGCCTGGCAAATGCCAAGACATCACACGGCAAGACCTGGAAGTTGCGGCACTCATCAAACAAGAGACTGATGAACCGCCCGATGTGATCATCGCTCAGCCAATTTGGCGGCCGCAGCCTATCGATGTCGGCAGGAGTCATGGCCGAGTAGGGCTCAAAGGCATTGGACCAAGGGGCAAACACGCGTCCAAAATTTTTGTTGTAAGTCTTGGGCATGACGCGTCGATCCACGACTGCTTCGGCCCACGCGTTGACCGCTGAGTCGTTTGAGAGGGGAAAAGCTGCCGGCAGCCGACGCAAGTGCTGGTCGCATAGAGGCTGCCACATGATGTTGTGGGATCTGCGGTAGAAGTGGCACATGCGGGTTACATCGTCCCTTATGATGGGCGTGCCTTGCTCTGTGCGGAAGAGAGGCAGGTTGTTGCGACTTCTGTGCTTGTACACACGCGCCCGAGAGCGAACGTCGCTTGGCACTCCCGCATTGTGCTCAGGGAGTCGTGCGTGGGCTCGCAGAAACAGCAGCCATGGGTTGGGGTTCCTGCAAGTTTCTGCATGCTTCATGCATTTGTTGGAGTCCGGAGCACAGCTTGCCATGGGTATACACCAAGGGTGTGAAAATTTTGAGTGAAAGTGTTTCCCACTGGAGCTGGCAGCAGGATTGGCTAGCCACTGGCTCGAAACAGCTTTTGTGAGCCAACCCACACACTTGATGCTGCTTACAATGAGGCAGGGCAGCGACACACGCCTCATGATCACATTACAGCGTCCCATTCGGGGTGAAACGTGCTGTATGGAGCCTGCATCTCGCTCATGTTGTTCAGCCCAATCCCTATTCCGACTCCACTTGTACTTGTAGGCCATACATATAGACGAGACGCCTGAGCACCGAGACGCACTGCCGCCTGAAATCCAAGGGAGCCCTGGGATGACAACGTAGTACGCAACGCTCTGGAGGTCCAAACATTGGCCGAGTCGACCACAACATGCATACAAGGAAACCGATGAGAAACGGCACGACCGCTATATGGTTTGGCTCCGGATGAGGATAATAAATCTCATGAAATAATTCCGTCACATCTACCACCAGCGATCTGTCGGATGACCATTCACATGAGGCCAGAGTCTCGTGGCCCTGGAGCGTGTAGATCAAGCCCGTGATTTTACCGGTATGCTGCTCATCGCCAAAAATATCTAGGAGCATCTGCCCAGCGACAATCACTTCTGCATTTTCCCTTCTGCGGATGAAAGCAGGGATGTCATGTTCGAAGTGGCTAACTTCATGTCTCCAGGGAATGGAGCTTGATGAGGCCCACGGGGTCATCTGTCGTGCCCGGGCAAGCACCTGTGCCCATGGACGTGGGTGGTCGATACTCACGTTTTGGGGAATGCGCAGCCAGTTCCGCCAGTTCTCGGGAATCACGACCTCAAACTCGGACTCCGTCGACATATCACATGCAACACTTCCCAATGGCATCGACCGTTCAGCAGTTTCGACATTGTGGAGGGCTGATCTCGATGCCCTCCGATACTGGTTCCTTGTTTGAATGTCCATGTGCGAGGCAATGGATGTACGAGGCAGGTCCGGCAGACCTTCAATAGGCGCTTGGCGGTGTGTTCGGCTCATTGGGATTGGTGGTCTATGTTTGGCACAGCAAGAAAGAATCTGTTTTGCCTCGTGCAACGCACGGCAGCGCAACGCGCACAACACGTACACTCTCATATATGCTGATCAATGTCCATGCAGCTCTGTTACACAGCCAGCACTGGACGCAAAACATTGAGTGCAGCTTAACCCTGCTGACCAGGCCTCGCTGGCAAGTCAAAAGCAACTCTCAGTTCCTGGCACACAATCTGTCAACACCGAAGCTAGCCTAGACTCTGATATCGCAATGTCAAAGGCTTCGTACTTCCACTCATCAGGACGTCGCCAAAGGTTATGGCGCAACGAAGCGCCAGCCAAAGGTCTCACCGCTCCACTCACGGTGATCGCAAAGCACACATACAAAAGGAGGTGGCTATGCTGCAGCATGACCTCCCCGCATGCCTTTGTCACCTCCGCTACAACAGGGTGTGGAGTCACCACATCGCTAGCACAGTGAACGATGAGTTCCAGAGCGAATGCATTCTGGATGCAGTTGGTGCCTATCGCTCCAGATAGTTGCCCACTTCGCAGGCCATAAACCCAAACACAGCGCTTATCCAGCAACCCACAGTCAAGCGAATACTGCATTCTGCCCACTGCGTGGGACTCTAGGGCTGTAACCAGCTCGTCGAATGCAAGCTGAAGTCCGGCCTTGTAATCATCGGTCAGTTCTAGCATCAAACCAAAACCACAGCGGCAGCTTCAAGCGGTATGTGTGCTCAAAGTCCCATCACTCCTTCGTGGTCGTCTTCGTCTGATAGCTGGCCATCATCTGACGGCTGCCACGTCTCGAACGCATTGCGCCAGCCTTTCGCCATGACTTTGGCAAACGTTTCTGAGAACTTGTGGTATGTTATCGCTGCTTCTATGACACCTGGCCTCAGGCAATAAGGATGCCTCCATAAGAACGCGAGTATCCCCCGACCCGGTGCTCCCCGTTCCAGCATCGCTTCCATGGTCGCTTGTTGGTTGGCCTTGTGCTTGCTTTTTGCAGCCGTTATCCAAGTGCTCGCACGATCCTGTTCTGTGCGGTCTTCGATAGAGGCGATGTCAGGAGCTTGTCCTGTTTGATACTTGGTGGCCACCTCAAAGCTTTGTTGTTCTGCCCACAGACCTTGGTATAGAAATACATACACTTTGATGACTGCCTGGCGATCCGTTACCGAACCATCGTCCAACGGACGTGCATGCCCGTCAAGGCGCCTACGTTTCGGTTCAGGCTCCATGTTGAGGGTTGTCTGTGGTTGGCACTCGTGTGCGCTCTTATATACCGGGTTCTGTGTGACTTGGTTGTCATAACAATCCCAACTGGCTGCCTAGCTTCTTTGAGCAGGTTGCTGGGTCCTGATGCAACCCCTGCTGGGTGTCTGTGCAGACTAGGCGCCAGGATGCAAGGTACACGGACATGATGCAGCTTAAGCTGAAGCTTCTGCTGCACCGGACCAAAACTGCAAGTCATGATAGTCTTTTCTACCCTCTGTCTCCCAGCCTAAAAATGCCGAATAGCCTATTTTATACCTGTCTGGGATGCCAAGCTCTATCAGTTTTGAATACAGCAGGTGCTTGTGACCAACGAAAATCAGGTTAAGGTTTGGAAACTTATGCCTCATCTTATCGACACAATCAAGCATTCGCAAACATACGCCCCTCTGGTCTGTGTTTGCCACGAGCAAGCTATGTGGTTCCATCTGTGCAATCGACCAAAGCAGCTCATCCAGCCCAGGGTGCCTCTGTCGCATGCGACGGACAACATCACTGAGTGGCAGCAAATCCTCGATTGTTTCAGGGTGTGTTCCCACAAACCTCAACAGGTTTTTCGTTTCTTCTGCCAGACATGATGCTATATGAACGCCCTGCACATTCAGCCCGCGAGCGACCAGCTCCTTTGCTAAATGAATGCTTGTGTCGATACATCGTTCGAGCGGGCTTGTTATGATCAGAAAGTGATTGGTGAAGTCATGCAAGGACAGTTGCCGCTCAAGCTGTTGGACTGCTAAAGCTACCGCCTCTTTACCAAATGGTTCTTCCAGAGGGTCGTTGAACAATCTCGTGCCCTTCCGCACAGAGTGCCTCATCAAAACGACCAAGCGCTTCTGTGCATCCATGTTGGCAGAATATAAAAAAATGTATGGGGCATGTGTGCACATACCAATGGTGAAAGGGTCACTGCTCGAGCTGACAAGAACGCCGCGCTACAGCTGGTCTTGGGAAGGGTTTGGCACATCTTTGTGCTGGTTTGCCAATGTGGCGGGGCACAACCAGGCAGTGACCGACAGCCTTTGCAAGTTACTGTTCGATCCTGCCTCTGGCATCGGCCTTAATATAGTCCGGTACAACGTGGGCGCATCAAATGTCACACAAGCTCCTGAATTCAGGGCTGGAGCGGCGGTGCCTTGTCTGAGGCAATCACCTGATAGCACGTGCAACCCTGAAAACGACCAGGCACAGATCAACTTCCTGCAGACAGCCTTGCGCTCGGGAGCAGACTGTGTTCATGCTTTCTACAACTCACCTCCCTATTACATCACCGAATCTGGCTCCTCAAAAGGCTCCATGACAAGATGCCGCAGCAATCTTGCACGTAAACAGGTCAAGCAATTCGCTGACTTTGTGGCCGAGGTCATGGAGCTATTCAGAACCAAGCTCAACATAGAGTTTGCTTATGTCAGTCCTTTCAACGAGCCATGGTCACCCTCATGGACTTCCCCACGATCAAACCAAGAGGGCTGCTTTTTTTCTCAGGTGCGTGCACTGCAACTGCTCAAAGCTTTGCGAGCAGAGCCCGCCCTGGAAAACAAGCTGAGTGTGTTCGAAGACTTTTGCGTGGCCGAGTCGTTCCTGCGGCTCTGCATGATGCCTCCATGGGCATGGCGCTCTGTGCGCTGCATATGCACGCACACCTATACTTCAACAGATTTCAACAAAAGCAGATGGGCAAAATGGGTTGCTCCATTACAAGACAACAGAACAGTCAGGTGGATGTTGCGCAAGCTTGTGCAGCACCACAAAAGGCCCCTGTGGGTGAGTGAGTTCGGCCAGAATCAAGAGGTTGATCTCGCCGCAAAGATCATGTACGACTTGACAACTCTACGTCCTTCTGCATGGATTTATTGGCAGGCGGTAGAAGACTCTTCCAGCGGATGGGGGCTCATACAGACGCGACTTCAAGACTTGGGAACCGGCACAGCTGACCTCCAACTCACAGCTCAGTACCAAGTCATGAAGGTTTTTGCGCACCACATAAGGCCAGGCAGCCTCCTGTATAAGCTTGGGGAGACTAGCCTTGGTGCTTACCACGCAGCAACGGATACATTGTCCGCGGTCTTAACACACGACTCAAGCAAACCCTTGGAGAACAACATGTTGAAGGTCACACTACCAGACTCGTCTGTGCCATGGACGGGCTCCATGGCCATCTACAATCCCGAATCCAATCGCCTGCTCACCTCTCCCCTGGGTCTCGCAGCACACGAGCGATGTTTACATGTCGCAAAACCAATCAGCAGGAGCATCATAGGTCTCAGCCTGAAGCCGATGTGTGTGTAAAGATCATTGCTCATTGTGTTGCCACGACTTTGGCCATATGCTGGAGAGCTTTCCTGCCGGTCTGTGCCATGAAGCGCTCCGCAATTTGTTTGACTGGCGGAGGCAGTCTAGCGGATATCTCAGCCTCGCTAGACATTTGCACGTGCCCTGTAGGGTCTTGAGTCAACACAAACTTTTGCTGCACATCAAACATGCTGCTACCCATGCATCCCAACTTTACCCGGTTTTGCAAGTGCCATTCTTTGGTGCTTTTCTGTAGCAAGTGTTGGTCGGTTGTCACTCGCACCTGACCACTGCCAAGAAAGCGCGCAAACTCTCTGGGCACGGCCGGAAGATCCACACAAAAACTGTAAGACCGCTGGCCCATATGCCAAGGGGTAAGCTCCAGGCCAGCACCATGGAGGCGAAACAAGGTTTGATCTCCGACGACCCGCTGCAAAGCAGCGGACATGTCTGCCTTGCCCAGATCCATGGTTGGAATATCGATTCTCATGCCTTGATTTGGTATACCATAGATTTATGTGCT
Source organism: Coelastrella sp. UTEX B 3026 (assembly GCA_002588565.1). Classification (NCBI taxonomy): domain Eukaryota; kingdom Viridiplantae; phylum Chlorophyta; class Chlorophyceae; order Sphaeropleales; family Scenedesmaceae; genus Coelastrella; species Coelastrella sp. UTEX B 3026. The sequence continues at coordinate 18,355 of NSMO01014316.1, read as the reverse complement.
GTAGGCCTGCACTAATGAGTGTGCAATCAGAAGCTCAGACCGGCGAGGGCAGCCCCGACGGCATCCGTACGATTGCTTCTCTTATGTGCCCAGACCGCGCCAAAGCCAACAGAACCAACGAGCGCTATAATCCAAAAAGCGAGGAAGGCTTTGGTTGCAGATGCCAAGCGGGCGTTGGTCGGCTGCTTCTTCTTGGCGCTTTGGCATGCTGCCCATGCGATCATGGACACGATGAAGATGACGAGCCAGACGAAGGTGATTTTCTTGTATGTTCCGCCGGCGGACATGTTGCGGACTTGTGCTTGTGGTATGAGACTATGAGATTTTGTTTTTGTCGCGTGAGCCGTGGCGGGATGTTCCACACGTGTTGCATGGGGCCAGCAGCTGTTTGTGGAGGTGCTGCAACGCGTGGTCCTGGATTGCCGCCAGCTGCTGCACCTTCAGACACAACCGCCGCCGCCGCTCCGCTATCAGGGCGGATGACAGCGGTGCGATTGCATTCAAGCACGCCTATTGTGTGCTGGCAATTACCATGTCTGCGCATTCAGTACTGAGGCACAGCCATTGACTGTGCTTTGCGCTTGTGCCGTGTGTGCTGACGCCTTTTGTGATCATGCATGCCGCTGGGACACAGGGGGCTGCGTTTTCACGAGCGCCCCACAAAGACTTACCCGTGCCCGGTCGTCTGCTCATGTTCAATGTTGCAATGACTCGCCTCTTGACAAATTATCTATTCTTCCCTTGTAGCTTGTGCAAACATGACGTCATCATCAAGTCCAGCCTACATCTTCTCGTTCAAGCCATGCGTACCAAGACAGCAACGATTTACGTGCGACCTTCAATGCATGCAGTGCCTTGCCCAGGGACGTGATGGTCGGTGTCGCCGTCAAGTCTGTATAGGAGTCCCATATTGCTTTAGGCATCTCGAGAAGATCATGGGACTGGCCGTTCGGCCATCCAGCATAGGTGGCAAAGGGCTGTTTGCCTGCCGGGAGTTCAAGCGTGGGCAGTGCATCACCGAGTATGGCGGTGAACGCATAAGCCGGCAAGAGTTGCAGGCAAGGTACGGCGACTGCACGGCTCCATACGCTGTAGCACACGGTGATTGGATAGAAGATGCCGCTTGCCACAGGGGCGTAGGCAGCATGGCCAATCATGCATCCTCCTCTCATGCAAATGCAACCTACTCATGGAGCCAAAGGCGAGGACGTGTCGTGCTTGTGGCCACACGGGACATAGGCCACGGAGAAGAGGTGCTTTGCGACTATGGGCATGAGTATGAGCTCGATCCAAGCAACGCATCATACCAAACATACAGGGCCTGAGTCAAAGTGCGGTGGGCACTCCAAGTTGACTGACACCCAGGCGAGCTGAAGGTTGGCACCTGTGGACGATTCTAACGGGCACCTTTTGGAATACTTTGAAGTTCGCCTTCGTTACAAAGTTGGATCTTTCATGGTTCCAACCAGGAAAATTGTTAGAGGGATGATCTGACTGTCCAAAAGTCACCAGCTTGATCTGGGTCTAGGAGATAGTCGTACGGAATATAGCAATAGCCCTTATCACCCCATCCGGTGGACCAGCTGTTGGCTACTATGAAGAAGTTGCAGGCGTCATCATATCCGACTATGGTCATACAATGCCCGCCAAGCATTTCACCGGCAGGCATCGGCACCGCCCCCGTCGTGGCCACTTCCGCGCCCATGAATGATTCGTACACGTACATACCAAAGGTGACAGGGTAACCATCCGCCAGGCACTTTTTTATTTGAGCTCGATTCTGATCCAGCGCAATGTATGAGAATCCTTTGTGTGTTGCTGCAGCCGCCTTTGCTGTGGCGGAGGGTTCCCAAGTGAAGCGGCCGATGATGTATGGCCAGTTGATCTCGGAGCAGCACTTGTAAGTATCGACTGCCTTGTAAGCATCACGAACATACAGCCCACTGTCCTCTGGTACACACCCTTCAATCACCCGGCCGTAATAGTATATGTACAAACGTGAGGGATCGTACACGGTGCGGTTTTCTTTGATGCGCACAAAACGGATGCAACCAGCGACGGCATTGCTCACGCAGGAGCCAAGAGGGCCTTGGTCGAGTACTTTCCAGTTCATTCTCAAGTCTACCATGTTGGGCAGGGTAGACTCATCGATGGGGTTCGTGACAAGCACATTCCTGAATCTCAGATCCCTGTGGTCCTTGGGCTGGCGTTGAAAGTTCAGGTTGTAACGCGACAGCGGCAATCCCACCTGTTTGTCACGCTCGGGATCATCGTGTCGATTGACCACGACGGCTGGCGCGCTATTGAGGGGCTGTGTGTTGGTCGTTGCGTGGGACATGACGGTGATAGTATTGAACAAACAAAAAGATTGGCGGGCGCGTGTGTTGAGTTGGTGGCTGGCGGTATTTGCTATCTCGCGGGTTGCCACCCCAGGATGGCGTCGTGGACTGTGGCTTTGTGCACACACTTGCATGTTGCCAGACTTCAGATCCAGGTCCGCTCATGTCCAGTTCTTACCTCCACGAAAACTTCACACACGTCGTCGCTGATTCCATCCGCATTGCCAAACGCTTCTCTTATCAAGCTAAGAAACTCCCCATCCGCTGAACTCCAGCTTCTCCTCAGCAGCTCCACAAACCGGTCAACGGAAGGCAAGTCGCTAGCAGAGTATTGCGCAAGCAGCTTACCGCGACCACGCAGAAGGTCGCGCAGCCCCGTCTCATACACCCAGTGCACAACACCAGACAAGGCACCATTGCTATTCTTCCGGATACTGCTGAATCCTCCGATGCGTCTGTAATTTTGGAAAACAGACACACCAGCCCTGCGAAGCACAGAATCCAAGAACATGGTCAGCTGCTCATCGTCCAACACAAAGCCGAGGAGCTGCGATTCGCTGGGAGCCCCAGGTCTCCGCCGCCACCCAACACTCCCGTTGGCAGCCACATAGCGTTCAAGAGCCCTCGTCATATCATTGGGGTCGGCAGAAGGCGGAATATCAACATCAGGCACACTGTCCGGATAGCCCACACATTTTCTGGGTCCTATGCACTTGAGGCAAGGAAATTTGGTCAGCCACAACAGCACCTTGGCCCGATGCGTTCCTGGGACCAGGGCACGAACGGCTTCGTACATGTTGGAGGACAGTCCCACTCGCATTGTACAGCTTTGCAGTTGTACAATGATAACAGAATATTTCATCTGCTGGACCGCTGTTCTTTGGTTTGGGCGAACAGCTCTTGTGCTGGCTTATGCCGGGCTTGGGCGGCAAATGTGGTTTCCGAGCTGACAATATGTCTCCATAATCTCATCAAGAGCATATTGTAGTTTTGTTGCTGCTACCGTGACCCGCTCGCGTGCCCTAAGGCTAGCGGCATAAGCTTGACTGCATACAACGTGTCCCATCGTTAGCTCGTTCACATCGATGAGTCGGTGCTCATACAACAAGAGGTCGGCTTCAAGCCTCTGGGTGGCACTTGCTAGTCGACAAGTACTCAGTTGGGCCCGTGCTCTGGCTTCTGCATGAGCCGCTTTGGCACGCCGAACGTAGTGAGCTTTTCGGTCGTATATGCGGCACATCAATTGCGTCAGTACGTGCGAGTGAGAATGTCGCGCACGCATCTCGCTGGCAAGCCCTTTGATGTGAGCTTGCAGGTGGCACGGCAAGCGATCCCAGCACGACATGTTTTTGTATATTGCAGAAATGCCAACAACAAGCTACCACTGCGCGGCTTCAAGCGACATTCAATACACGATACTATGCTGCTTACAACAAGTATCGCAAAGGCTAAACGACCGGTTGGTCATCAGCTGGAGCATGAGGGCACCTTTCCTTGAGATGCACAGTGAGATTCTGCTTGCGCTTGTAGCGCGTGTCCTGGCCTGCTGCCTTGCAATACCGACAGACAAACGGCCTGTCTGGATCGTCGATGTCTCCAGTCTCTGTGCTGGCGGACATGCCTTGCAAAACCCTGTCAACCATGTCTAGCTGAATGGCGTTCAACAAGGCTATGCTCTCGCGCATGTGTGATTTGATAGTCCTTACTTTGCTGTCAAAATCCCGAACATATGCTTGAATACGAGCCAGTGCCTCAGCCGACAAGGTCACTCCAGGCTGCTTGGGTCCTTCGCCTTCGCTGCCGACTATGCCATCCAGTTTGTATAAGAGCTGCACCACAGAGATTATACTATCAACATCATAGTTGTTGCGTGCCATGAAGACGGCAAACTTGCCATTGGGCAATTGCTGGAGCTCGAGGTTGGCAACACCCACGATGTCACTGTGCTGGCTCACGAAAATCCCATGATTGCCCACTGTCACAAGGTCCCTGATGAACTTGTCTACTTCTTTCTGCCTTACTTTTTCATAGGTATCACGACCATGTGCTTTGTTTTCGAGTCTTATGCATGGAGCGCCGTCGCGTTTGATACAAATATCGCAGCTTGCAGCATGTCCATGCACTCTTTCCACCGTGTAGCCGTCACGCATGAGAAGTTTTGAGGTCAGGAGGTCAAACAATCTGTCTTCGCCTTCGCTGCCTTTCTTGTTGATAGATGCTGAGCTCTTAGCTCTGTCCACTGCCATAACATCTATTTTTGTGGAAAGACGCTCTGCATACGCTGCGATGCATGCCACAGATGCCGCGTTGTTGCGCAATTCGCCATGCATGCCTTGCAGCTCTTGCTTGACACAAGACAAGAGCAGGCCGGTGCCAGTCACCTGCTGCTCTAGCTTTCCCAGGACGTCGTTCAGTACATCCTTGGTCAGCAAGGGCAAGCTGTCGAGCTTGTGGCTGATCGTGGTCTGGCACATCAGACGTTGGTGCTCGTGTTCCTTGGCCCGGCCATCCGCTGCTTGCAAGACATCTTTCTCAATCTGCGATAGCTGTGAGCGCAAGGCGTCGGCACTCGTGGTCAGGGCATCATGCAGCGTTTTGATTTGTGCTTCGACCTCCAACGAATGCACGGCATCCGTCACATGCTCGGGCAAGCCCGCGAGGACCTCAGCCACTTGCTGATGTGCTGCGCTGAGTGGGCCCACAACGCTGTCTGATAGCGCGGCTCTGAGCTCGGTGACAGCTTTTGACATTTGCTCAGCTGAAGCCTCTTGCGCATTGCTAACAACCCGCAGCAAGTCGTCTCTGACACTCCGTGTGTCGAGCTTGGATGCCGTGTCGTGAATGACCTGGAGAAGACCAGCGAGCTGACCGGCTACCCGTTCTGCCACGGCTGTGCTGGTGGCGGACGCAGCTTCCTCAATGGTAGAGAGGCGAACAGCGAGTTCTGCCATGCGCTGCTCTTGCCTCTTATCCATGGAAGCTAAGAAGCCCAAAAGGTCCGAGCTTGGCTCGACCTGCTGGCGGACCATGAAGTCGTCCACAAAACGGCAGAAAGTCGCAAGCTGCTGCTCACATGCTTCAAGCACTGCTTGATTACTTGCATGTTTGGCAAAAAACCGCTCGATCGAAGGTTCATGTACGCAAATGCCATGTGGTGCGATAGTGATCGTCATTGTCGTGATTGTATGACTCTCGCTGCAGTTCCACAAGTGGCTTGCAGATGATGCCCGCATGTCACTTGAGTCACGACTTCTCACCTATCGGTTCGGTAACAACCAACATGGCAAACGACATAGCCATGCACATTGTCGGCATCGCCGAGCAGCAGCTGGCGCAGGATGCAGTTCGCCTTTGCCAGCAATCCAGGCGCATCATCAAAATCAGTGCGAAGGCAACTCTCTATGAAGAAGAGGCCGTGACTTGTGAAACGAGTGCTGAGATAGCGACTTACCAGGTCACAAAGCCCAACAGCCAAGTACGCGAGTGGGTGCTTGAGTATCGCGGCATTCGCATGCCGGCCACGCCAGATGCCATGGCGTTTATGACGCAGTGCGCATCCGAACGCGTGAGGCTTTCCGTCTTTGAGTGGCTGGTGGAAGACGACAATGACGGCCTGGTGATGGACCTGTGGGTGGAAATGAGGGTCTCTATGGCTTTGCCGGAGAGGGATAATGAATGGTGTGTCTTTTGTGATGAGCAGCGTTTCGATGACACGGACCTTGCCACATGGGGCCCAGCGTTTAACGACTTTGCTATCAGCAAGGCAAAGCAGTTGGCGGAAGTGGCTCAAAGCATCGTGGTGCTGCCAGAAACCCAAGACGACTAGTCGCTAACTCCGTGCCACCATCTTATTCACATACTCGAGCGTGTCGCGTGCTGCAGAGGAATCGGCTCCAACTGGCACCTGGCGCACAATGCACATCATGATCATTTTTGCTAGCTTCATGGTGGTCGGGTTTTGAGTATCACCTGGGTTGCCAGACAGTAGTTGCACACTCGTTATGTAATGCAAGAGCGGAATCATGAGACAGTATCTACCGCTGGGTGAAATCACTGATGGCAACCTGTTAGCCTCCTTTGCAGGCTTGGCAATCAGTGGCCTTGAGGGTACCAGAGGCCCCAAGTCTGCTCTTTGCCTCAGGAAATACGTCAAGTGCTCAAGGCTCTCATTGATGAAGATGCTTTCCTGCAATTGTTCTCTGATGTTTTGTACCATGTCCTTTTGCTTCTGCTGTTTTCTGAGGTGATCCTGAAACTCCTTTGCGTTTCGGCTGGCAAAACCCCCACTGGGAGGCTTCTCTAGTGCGCGAGGTCCGCCGCCAGGGACCAGATACGACGTGACGAGATCTTCGAGCTCCTGATTGCTTGAAGTCTGTAGTTTGTCATCGGTGGCCTTCATGATCTGCAACGTATCCTCGGCGCCGGCCATGTCTACCATTGTAAAGTACCCGGTCGTCTCATTGCTCTCCACCCTGAAGACCAAAAACAAGTGGCTTCGGCTCGAGGTTGCGTTGGCTTGTGTGCTCTTGATGCGTTTTTTGGCTATCCGGTGTGACTCGATGCTCTTGAGAATGGCGTCGAGGTCTCCCATGTCTCTTATCAGTTGATTTGCTGTTGTGACCACGTACTCTTCTTCCACAGCTGGACCTGACAACTCCTTCCCTGAGGGTGCTAGCAAGATCACCCTGCCTTGAAGAACATTGAGCGTCCTGTTCACCTCCTTCTGGTACAACTCAAATGCACTGTGCAATGTGACTCTGGGCGCTGGTTGATTGCCTTCGGGCGACAGCAAGCGTTTTAGGGTAAGTTGTACTAGGCCATCCTTTTGCTGTTGTGAGTTGCCTAGAAGCGTATGTGTTTTGCCGCTACCGCTAAATCCGTACCCAAACAAAACCACGGCATAACCCGCCTTCACTTGTTCGAGTGCGGGAGCCAAGCCTCGGGTGTCGCCTCTTCCCTCGAAGACATCTTCGTTACTCCAATCAGTGTCAAAGGCTGTGTGAAATCCGTGGTAACCGTTAGAGTCGTCGAGCAACATCACACGGTCGCCTGTCGGGCTCACCCGCATCATGCCTCTGACCGACCGATCAACAGGTGGGCTGATCCTGACGTATACACGTACAGCGCCTCGACTGTCTTCGTCGATATTGGTGACAATGGTCTTCAGTTTGGTTAACAATGCCTGCCGTGAAGGATCCTTCCAAGCATTCAGCTTTTCCAGTACCGCATTGCAAGGTGTGTCTGGTGCAACGGTCACACCATCTAGCATTTTTGCAAGGGCCCCTTTGGCTTGGCTCACTTGATCAACATTATTACTGCTCAATTTTGCTTTCCGGTCGAGCAGGCCTCGCACCACCATTTCCCGACTCTGCAGCAAGTCACTGGCACGTTTCAACTCAAGTCGAGCAGTGTCACAATTCTGCAATGAGGTGGCGGCAGCAGCGTTCAGTACTCGTTTTTCCAAGCTGCTCCGCAAGTTTTTGAGCTCCTTGTCGAGGGCTTTTTTCTTTTTGACCGTTTGCTTGAAATCTTCCCCCAATTCACGCAGCAGATCTTGCTGCTTTTTCAGCAGACCTGTGGTCTGTGCCAGCTGCTCCTCGAACTTTGCGGTTTGCCTCAGCTTGTTGCCGTGGAGTTCTAGGTTTCTGCGTGCAGACTCGTATGCATTTGCCAGCTGGGTCTTTTCCTGGCTAAGAGTCCTTTGTGCATCACGAGCCTCTTGCAGCTCTGCCTCGGCCTTTGCCTTTGCTGCTTTGAGATCTTCGGGTGCTTGTGCATTCAACATCAGTTTGATATCTGCCAATTGTGCCATCAGCTGCCGCTTGTTTTGCTCCAATTCTTGTACCTTGGCAGTTTCTTCTAGCAGGAGCTCCGCGGCTTGGCGCGTGAGTGCTACTCTATTGTTGCGGTCTGTGGTCGCAGCATTCAATTTTTTTTGCAACCGCGCAACTTCTTCAACCAATTCCAGCGACAAGGTTTCAGAATTTTCAGCTGCAGCTTGCAGCTCTTGCTGAGTCTGCACAAGCTCATTTATCTGCTGTTTATAGGCCCACAGCTGTCTCGTTGTTGCGTCATGTTCAGCGTGCAACGCCCCTTGGTTCCGTGTAAGCTCTCGCACTTGCTCCTCTAGTTGCTGCTTGTTAGCAGCCAATGAGTCTGCTTTCGCTTTTAATTCACTTTGTGCCTGCTCGGATGCACGCAGCTGACGACCGACATTGCTGAGTTGCTCTGATGCTAGATTACGCGCAGCTCGTAGCTGTTGTACTTGCTCTTGCAACTGTTGTTTGTTGGCTGCCGTGGTGAACAGTAGATTTTCCTTTTCTTTCAACATGATTTGAGTCTGCTGCCATTGCTGCCTTTCCCGCTGCAATTCCCGTATAACGTCATACTGCTTCTGTGTTGCATGCTCGAATGTCTGTAACTCACGAGCGAGGCTCTGGAGTTGTGACATTGTCCCGTTCCGATCAGCTTCCAGCTCGCGCACTTGGTCCTGCAGTCGCTCCTTGTTTGCCGCTAGTGACTGTGAATTCGCTTTTAGCATTGCTTGTGCCTGCTCCCATTGCTGCTTGTTATGTTGCGATTGCTGTGCAAAGCTGGCTTGCGCTTGCTCCGAGGCGAGCAATTGTTGCTTGAGGTTTTTCAGTTGCGCTGCTGCACCGTTTTGGGCAGTCATCAGTTGTTGCTCAGCTGCTTCCCTCGAGGCCCGTAGCTCCTGCTTCATTTGCACAAGGCGCCGGACTTGACCCTGCAATTTCTGCTTTGCGCTTTCCAAGGAATGCAGTGAGTTGTTTTTGCTTTTCAGCAGAACCTGAGCCCCTTCCAGTTCCTGCTTGGTCTGCTGCAACTCTTGCATTAAATCAGCCTTCTGTTTGACTTGTTGAACGCCAAGGTTTTTGAGTTGTTGTGACACACCATTCCGTTCCGTTTGCAACTGTTGCTGAATTTGCACGAGGTTTGCGATTCGCCTTTGCAGCTGCTGGCGTTCGGCTTCCATTGAAGCCAATGCGTCTTCTTTCGCTTTCAGCACGGATTTTGTCTCCTCCCATTGCTGCTTGTTGCGCTGCAAATCGTGTACTAGATCAGCTTGTTCACGGGCCTTTTGCTCGGCCGCTTTAGCGGCCTGCAACTGGCTGTCCAAATTTCTGGCCTTATCTTGCATGGCTTGTAACTCTTGCTTGGTAAGCACATCAGCCTGTGCGATCATGTGCGTTTGCTGTCGCAATTCAACCATGGCGTGTTGGCAAGCTTGCAGCTGCCGTTGCAAGGCGATCCCCTTCTTTTCTTCCTCGGCAAGTTGAGCGGTTTGGGTGGCGCCCACTGATGCCAGCTTTGCAGCATTGTGCTGCAGGCGCTTTTTCATCGATTCACAAGACAACAGCTGTTGCTTGATAGCTTCCAACGAGTTTGTATCCCGCCTATGGAGCTTCTTCACTAGAATCAATGCGTCTAGCATCTCGTGCACGGATGCTCGCTTGAGCAGCTCTTGCTGCGGAACTCGTTGCCGCAAAACATCTTCAGCAATGGTTTGGACCACGGATGGCATCAACAGTCAGGTGTCAACTTGTCAAATGCCGAGAAAAAATCATTAAATCATTGGGTCCCGCATAGGTTTGCAGGCGGGACTGCAGGGGTTTGGTAAGGGTTGCTGCAGACCCGCCTCCAAGTAATACCGCTCGCGACTCAGTCTCCACTCGTGCACATTTGCACCGATGCGGGCCGCAGCGTGTACAACCGTGCACCTTCCTGGGTCAATGCCCACTGCATTCTCAGGGCAGCTACTTTTACCTAAACCCAGTTATAGCAGTGGGCATTGACCCAGGAAGGTGCTCCAGTCTGACAGTGGATGCACCGTTGCAGATGCTGGTAGTGGGCGTTTATCGATTCAGAGACGCCGTGTAACTCATCTGTCAGGTACATTTTTTTTCGTTGTGCAAGCATATAATTGCATCATGGACCCCTTCCTGCGCGCAATGTACCAGCACTACATGGATGGATTCCTCAGGGGCAAGTAGACAGTTGACACCAGTGTCAGCTGTTGTTCCCGCCACCATGACACCCCCGCTGCTGATGCGGGTGCAGACCAGCCATCTGTCAGGCCACTTGCACTGCACGCTGTGCCTAGGAGGATCTAGAGTCAGTGAAGGGAGGTTTCAGCGGCGGGGTAAGCGTCAGAGTGCCCGCAGCCATCGCCATATCTCACACGTTCCCAGTGCTGCAGGATGGGCAGCAGGAGGCTGCAGTGGACAGGCTGCCAAGAGACCCAAATCGGGCTCATACCTCAGGGGCTTGCTCTTTTGCCCAAACTGCAGCACGTGACCGCTCTGCTGCACTGTGCATCAGACACCTTTTTGTGGAGACACAGTTGCTGGGCAAACCCATACCCCAACAGGTCCGTGCACAATCACCAGGCTTGCTGAAATAAGCAAGTATGCCAAGTGATCAAAAGTGGTTGGGCTGAAGACACATCAATCGCATGCGAGGTCGCCCGGTCCAGCGAGCAAGAGCGCAATGCGCCTGATTAGATCAAGCCCGTCGTCGACCCAGCGCCCAGCGACCGCGATGAACCTCTCGACGGCCATCCGGGCCCGCCTGACACCCTCCCGATCCGTGCCGAAAGAGTAGAGTTGTCTGCAGAAAGCGGTATACTCGTCCATGGCAGCTTGAAGGATGGCCGACGTCCTCCGGCCGTTGGTTTGCGAGCCGGCACACAACCGCGGGTGGCCTGACACCCTCCGCACCAGCTCGGCCATGTCCGCCCACCCCAAAAGCAAGCCCAGCGACGGCATCCATATGCCCGTCAGCACGGGCTGCGCCGTCAGGAGGACGCGGCACATCGGAGAGTCCCACAGGATGCGGGGGTACGCGCCAGCCGCTGCACCATCGGCTCGCCTTGCCACCTGCCACTTCAGCAGGCGGCGCACGTTCTCCTTGTACGCAGCGCCCCAACCAACGTTGCTCTCAAAATACACAGACATCTTGGTGGAGCTGCGCTGCAGCACGCAGCTGGCCCGCACTTGGGCAGCAATACTGGCGTAGCGCTGCATGCGGGCCGCTACGGCGTCCCGCATGCCCGTCAGCACCTCCGGGCTGACCTGGCCCGTGATGCTCACAGCCAGCTGAAACCTGTACACGAAATTGCCGTCACCCCCCCAGCGGGGCAGGGGCTGGCACGGGAAGTGTGACCGGCTGTTCACGAAAACTGTGGGGGCCATTGTGTTGCCGGGTTTAGATAGTGCTCTAAAAAAACTGGCTAGTCCCAGAGACACCTGCGGCATCGTGGTCAAAACGCCACCGGTGCACCTACCAAGCCAATGTTGTTTCAGCCTTTTGAAAGGTCGCCGGAGGACGTTGCAGCCTGCCTGTCCTGTTCAAAGCCCACTTTGTGAAGGGGTCTTTGATGAGCTCATTTGGCTTCAACCAACATTTCAGCATTAGGAAGCCGTTGCCTCCGCAACCTTTGAGATCAGATGGAACCTTGATAACTTCTTGACCGCAATCCGACCGACATGCAAAGCCGATCTCTTCATAGTACTCAAGGTCTCTGAGTTGTGCATACAAGCCCATGTGTGAGCACTTTTCGGTTTCAGCAAACAAGCGCGCGAACGTGAGAAGGACCCTTCGACCGTGCTTCGCGCCCGTTGCGCTTTGTTCCGGCCACGTCTTGCTACGGCAGTGCATATGGTTTATCATGAAGCGCTTTGTGCCACGGCCATAGGAGGCCGCAAGGAAGCACCCAGGTGACTCACCTGGCGAATCGGGAAGCTTGTAGTATATGAAAACGAGAAATCTTGATTGCAACGCTGGTGTGTTGCCTGGTACCACGCACTGATGCTCATACCGGTCCGGGCTGACCATGTATTCCAACCATTCCTGTGATGGTGTGAAGTCTCTCTGCTGCACGTATTCGTTGGGCTTGAGAAGGTACTCTCGGCAAGCATACGTACCATCTCCCATGCCAATGCACTTTGTCACGTAGGGCACAGCGAGCGGTCTGCTGACCTCCATTCGTCCGTTTCAATGACAGAGGAAAAAAGTTGCGCCAGGCTGCGGGTCTACACGACACGGGCCATCTGAGGGGGTCTGCGTGTTGCAGGGCCTTGCATAGCACTTGAGGCTGGGCAAGCAAGAGTTCCTGTGACAATGCGAATCGTACAACTGTGCATGCTGAGCTTGCTTTTGCCGCTGTCCTTGACAACAGCAACCAGGGGCAACGGAAAGGCGAAACACGCGCACAAACAGCACACCACCAAAGGTCACAGATCGGTGGTGAAACCTCCAGCAAAGGCTCCCGCTCACAGACATGTCCCGGTCGAGTTGAGCAACTCCTTTATCATCACAAGCTACCAAGATCTCCAGCCACAAAACATACATGGCCGGTTTATGACTCCGTGTGAGTATGCGGTTGCTCGCGCCCGCGCCATTGGTGGCAAGCGCTTTTCGATAGTCAACACGGCATACTGGATCGGCGGTGCTGGTCGCGTGGAGCGTTACTCATACAAGGACGTGAGCAGCAGACATCCTCAAGGGTTCGCATACGACCGGGTCGGGTCCCATCAGATCACGAGGTGGAAACGTGGGCTGCAGCGGTGCATCCGGGCCGCAATCCGTTCAGGCTTTACCGGCCTTCAAATCCTGAACCACATCGACCAAGGTGCTTCTCCTGCTGCATGGCGCAACATGCTGGATTTTGATCCTTTGGTCAAACATGGTGGGTTCTCGTATGAGGATGTAGTAGTCAGGCCCGCGGTGGATGCACTTAGGACAGCAAGCAAGCGCTCCACAAAGGTCTGGTTCATGATCAGTGGAGAAATGGGCCGAAGCCTTTTCAAACACCCAAAGTCTTACATGGCTCTGATTTCCAAGTACCGCGGGGCACTGAGGCGCGGCAAGGATGCCAGGAAGGTCAAGGTCGGGATTGCGCTCCACTGGAACAAAGTATGTGGGGACTGTTTCTTTGTACCGTACAGCCCCTCGGCAAGGCAGTACAATGGGACATATAGAAGAGCATGGGAGGCCAGCAAGTGGTACATCAAGCGCAATTTTGAGATATCGGATATACAACGCCTTTTTGCCGTCAGCGATGTGATTGGGGTCAGCGCATATGCACCAGCACCACTCGCTGTTACTCCCGACAGTTTTGCGGTCCCTTTCGACACAGCGGCCTATGAGCTGAAGTTTTGGGGCGTCGATCTGGAGAAGCTTGTGATGCGGCAGGGCAAGGAGTTTGTGTTCTCAGAAGTAGGTTTGGGGGGAGCGGCGCCAGATGGGAATACAGTGGCATACGACCTGCGATCGCTTGCTGAGGGTGTGGCTAACGGCGTGTGGGCAATCTACAATGTGGCGCAGGATCCCTGGCGCCGTCCTGATTACCGTGCCTACCGCAGACAATGGTTCTCCGGTTTGTTAGGGTTCCTGCGGAGAGGTGGAAGTCCCCACGGCAGGGTCAGTGCGGCGTTCATGTGGTCGTCAGGCAGTTTTGATAGCGCCGCTATAAGCCCGATCAGCGTGAGCTCTGAAGGAACCTACGGGGACACCGAGATCATTGGGTGGATGAAGCGAACTAGCGCAATCTCACCATGAAGACCCGGTTGATAATGTCGAGTGGCTGCCTCTCAGCTGTTGTTCTGCATTCAGTGATTGCAGCCTGTTGATCGTAGTATCAGGAACGCCGCTGCAGTGCTGCCTCCGTGCGCGACGCCAAAAAGAGCTGTGTACGCAATCACCGTGCTTGCTGAACTAAGCAAGCATACAAAGCCCGAGGCCAAGTGATCAAAAGTGGTATGGGCTGTAGTGAACAAGAGTGACTCTGAGCAATGCAACTTGTCATGACCACCCAAGGTCTATGCCAGATAACCACACGATATCCTGCATTTAGAAAGCTTTGATGCTGCAGCAGTGATGGGGATGCTGAAACCATCAGGTGGATGAAGCGAGTCAGCGCAATGTCACCATGAAGTCGTGTTGGGTTGCAGTGGCACATTCGAGTTGTTTTGAACAGTCTTGAGTTGGTGTTTGTTCAGAGTACTGCATCATTGCTCATGGCATTGCCGACAAAAAAATGTATGCTCTCTTCATGTCAACCGCAACTCGCTATTTCTCGAAGCTTATCACAGCGACTGAAAACTTTGGAACTAATATCGGCATCAACACCACGACCCCAGCATACCCACTGGATGTGAATGGAGATATCAACGTGTCGGGAAAAATCCGCAGGAAGGGCAGGCCGTACAGACCGTATCCCAGGCTGTCAAAGGACGCCGCCGAGGCCACTGTATCTTCGTGGAGGACCCGCACGCCACCTACAAAAATTCCTTGGCAATCTGTCTGCTGGGCGCCGGAGCTGTCGATGTTTTGCGCTGTCGCCGCCAATTCGGGAACAGGCAATCGGGTCATGACGTCTAGCGATGGCATCACCTGGACCACACGTGCGAGTGCGGCAGACAATGATTGGAGATGTGTTTGCTGGGCGCCTGAGCTGTCGATGTTCTGCGCTGTGGCCAATTCGGGAACAGGCAACGGAGTCATGACGTCCGCTGACGGCATCACCTGGGTGTCGCGCTCTACTCCGAAGCGGGACAATCAGTGGGTTGCTGTCTGCTGGGCGCCCGAGCTGTCGATGTTCTGCGCTGTCTCCAATGCGGCATCCAGCACTGATGTGCTGACCTCACCGGACGGGCTGACGTGGACTGCCCATGAAAACCCGGGGTACAATTTTTGGTCCGACATCTGCTGGTCGCCGGAGCTGTCGATGTTCTGCGCTGTCTGCACCAGCACCCGAAATATAATTTACCAAATCATGACCTCCAGCGACGGGATCACCTGGGTTTTGCGCTCGTGTCCGGCGAAAAATGCCTGGAAGGGCGTCTGCTGGTCGCCCGAGCTGTCCATGTTTTGTGCGGTCGCAATATCGGGGACAGGCAACCGGGTGATGACGTCCAACGACGGCATCACCTGGACCCCGCGTGCGAGTGCGGCGGACAATAATTGGGAAGGTGTCTGCTGGGCACCGGAGCTCTCGATGTTCTGTGCTGTCGCCTATTCGGGAACAGGCAACCAAGTCATGACGTCCGCGGACGGCATCAACTGGCAGACCCGAGCGAGTCCGGTAGACAATCGTTGGTCCTCCGTCTGCTGGGCGCCGGAGCTGTCGATGTTTTGTGCGGTCGCTGACACAGGGCCTGGCGATCAAGTGATGACCTCTGGCGCTCCGGCCTGGCGGCCGACACCAGGGTATACCAACCTGTACCTCGACACACTCGGGACCGGGACGGTCTACAGCAGCGCCGGCGCACTCACCAACACCGCCCCGTCCGACAAGGACCTCAAGCGCGACATCGTACCGCTGACAGACGCTTTGAGTGTAATGAACCGGCTGCGCCCCGTGAGTTTTGAGTGGCAGGATGCGACCCGGTTTGGCGATCGCCAGGAGTATGGCCTGATCGCGCAGGAAGTGCAGGAGGTGCTGCCAGATCTGGTGAATAATGACCCTGCTACGCAAATCTTGGGTTATGACCCAGTCAGCTTGATCCCCTTCGCCATCCAAGCTACCAAAGAGCTTGACGCGCTGTGCACGCAAATCGAAACTGCTCTTGATGATGCCATTGCCAAGATCAGCAATGCATAAGCAAAGCTCGCTGGTACGACAACACCTGCGGCCTAGGCGCCTCAAACCACAAGGCGCTGGTCATGATACAGCCTGATGCTGCGCCCACCCGCGGTTTTGATGCAAAGCATGTCACGGGGGCCCTAGGTGCCAAACGCAGGGTTTAGGGTTTAGGGATCAGGGTTAGGGTTAGGTCGCCGATTCAGAGAGGCGTCTCATATTCATACATCTGCAACACAACGTTGTACCGGTGCTGCAAGAGGAAAGCCGCAGCGCCACACACCAGCCTGGCAATCTTAGCAGAGAGTGGCACTTTGTAAACATCTAGTTTGACACGGCCATATGGGTTTGCCCGTAGGTACTCCCAGTCGATTGTTTGCTCGAACAAGCGCCTACCCATACCGGCCTCCAAGCTTGGTTGGAGGACGTTGAAGGCAGTAGGTGCCTGATCCTGGCGCCCGTTTGCTCTCAAATGTACATCGAATGTCACTCGGTCACGTTTTGGCGAGGCATTCCCATCAGGAAGAGCCATCTCCGTCTTGGCCACCAGACCACCGAATGCTTGCTGTAACCAGATCAGATGGTTGGCATCGAGTCTTTGATCGCTGGATGGGTGCAAGTCGATAGAGACAAGGAAATTGACCCTGCCTGTACGGCGCTGATACACGGTCGAGGGACCATCGACCTTTCCATCGTGCCTCAGCCACCGCGCTTGCCCATCATGGCTTATCACAACTTCACCAGCCACACCTCCGACCATGAACGTGATCTCGTCGTCTTCCAGCCAGGTGAAACACAAGCATTTTCTCAAAGCCAGGCAAACCCTGCCGCTTGACACCCAACACGAAATCCAGGATGGCGTCCTTCAACCGCTCCCGCCTGCCAGCGTCGGTCCTGTCCCGAGCGGCCCTTGTTGGTTGAATATCGACTTAGCGCAAGGTGTTCCAGCGCATCAAGTGCCATCTGCTCGTTGTGTTGTATGTTACCGAAAATAATCCTTCATTTCTAAGTTCGATCTTCTCCTGTCCAGCGTGCGTGATCAGCGGATCCGGCCACGCTTGGGCTGTGCCTTCTTACTCTGTCGCGTTCACATGCGCAGGACGTGACAGTCTGCGTCGCCTTGTGATGCCAGCACTGTCTAGCCCTTTGATGAACCAAAACGCCCCATGGATCTGGTCCAGCACACTTGCTAGTGAGCTCCCCGCGGTCGAGGGAATTACGGCTGCCTGACAACGTGCAACCGTACGATGCCGCGGCCAACCGGCATGCATGTCATAGCACGGGCCCTGGAATGTGTGCCAACCCTAACAAACATGGCCCTAGCAACCAACAAAGAAAGTTAGTGCAATGGTGCCAACCAAAACCCCGCGCCGGCGGCGACCTGCTCTACCACCTGTGACGTACCATGCCAGAAACAAACCGTGCAGAATCGCCCATGCCGACTATGGTGGCAAAAGTCTTGCTTTCATGCGTCAAAGCATAGCGAACCATCGCAGCTAGCAGCAAGCAAACGCCGAGGCATATAAACATGACTCCAACAGAGCGATTGTTTGCCACATTGCCTTGAGAATCCACCGAGGTAGGCGGAGCGACGACGGCCAAAAACGAACCCAAACACGTGAAGCACACGCACATGACCGCTGCACCGAGCAAATAGACGCTCGACATGCCACGGCCAATGTCGGCGGCTGTATTGAGCAAGGACATCCTCCTCTTCACTGAAGAGATTTTATTTAGTTATCTGGGTCGCTCGGTATAGGTGAAACCAAATGGTGACCACGCTGGTGATCAATCTGGACAAGGACACGGCGCGCATGCAACGCATCCAGTCGCAACTGGCACAGAATGAGATGCCGTTCGTGCGTGTGTCGGGTATTAAGCTGCCGGACCTAGCGCCTGCACGTCGATACCTGACTGCTCGCTGTACCAGATTTTGCACACTGGCACAAGTTGGTTGCGCACTGAGTCATATGCGGTGCTGGCAGATTGCAGCCGAGGCCTTCGAACCTGTGCTTGTACTGGAAGACGATGCTGTGCTGGCACGGGGGTTTGCCGGCCAGCTCCAGGCAGCTATCGCAGAGCTTCCAATCGACTTCGACGTCTGCTTTGTCGGTTGCTTTGCTGGTTGCTATTCCCACAAGTCGTCTATGCTTGAGCTGATGGGCTGGGTCAGGGGAATCCGTAAGCAGCGCCATGATGTGGCACCTGGTGTCTTTGTACCTTCTTACCCTCTCGGCCTACATGCATACCTCATTTCCCCAAGGGGGGTTTTATTCGGTCGTTTGAGGCTGGCGGGTCCGAAAAGCGTCTTTGAGGCGCCGGAGGCGCCTCAAATTCGGTGGCCCTCCAGGCTGGGGTGCCAGCGTGGACACTCCGCGAGGCCGCTTTTGCTACGTATTCGCTGGTGCCGGTG
>NSMO01014281.1:174-19895 GCA_002588565.1 Coelastrella sp. UTEX B 3026 | reverse complement strand
TTACATATGGCACCAGCAATGCCGACACCATAGGATGCTTTATTGAGTACCTCCTGGTTGAATCGCTACCTATGTTTGAGGGGGGCGGAGGTAGGTTAATTGTGGGCCATATTTGGATTGCATCAAACATGCTTGACAAGAGGCCGCACGATCTTCTATCGCATAGCGTCACGTCACCAAGAGTCTTGCTTTGAATCAAGCACAATATGGGAAATAAAATCTGCACATCACAACGTATGTTTATGCCCCAGTGTAATGTATGAGGCAGTTTAGTATCTATCTCATGAAGGCATGCTCTCCGCATGTGTACTTGTCAGGTATCCACTGGGTGAATAATGTCACTGGAAGTGTGTAGGTCGCAGTTGTGCTGATGTAGGGGAGGTGTTTTTGGATGCGTGATTAGGCTGGGCACAGCATGAACACGCACTCACATGGTACGAGCAATTGATCTTCCAAAGTGTGTGCCTATCACCAGGTGGCTTCGACTTTGTGTATACATTTGGTTGGCTTATCAATAGAATATCTGGATGAGCTGGTTGCTTGGTTTCCAGTTTGAACCTGCAAAGCGTTGATGTCATCCCTGCTGTCGCCTGACCCATGTGCAAGCAAGCCTTGCCCAGTGGTCGTTGCTGCAGAAGTTGACTGGCTAGCGAGACAGTGACTGAATCATTCGACCAATTGTGACCTGCTCGACATGCGTGGCCGGCCAAGATGAAGCATATGTGCTGCACTGGCAGATGCCCCCAAAACACCATGATATGATCAACCTCTGACCTGCCGACATCAATCACGTGGGCCGGACGACAACAACTAACGGTTGGGTGGTCACTAACAAAGGACACCATACGCTAGACATGCGGACCTCTACCAAAGAACTGGTCAAGGTTGATGTGCGTACGGCTGTGCATGGTGCTTTGAAGTTACGTGAAATTGCACATCTAAGGACAGTGGTGTTGCAGAAACGCGCGTAACGCGTGTTAACATGGCAACGTTGCCATGCTATGACGGTTTGGTGGACGGCAAATGCACTCACATTGCCAGATCTAGGCGACTCACCTTTTGATCGTAGTATGCACTGCAGTTATTGCCAGCGCATCTTACTTGTTGCTGGTATGCCTAGTATGGCAGGTATCGTATTGACGCGTTGCGATATGTGTTGCGACCATGTTGCGGTCGATCGCCGCTGTACGGCTCTTTCCTGTTGTATTCCAAACGGACAAGTTCTTATACGTATAGTATACGCATAAGTATAGATTGCCTAAGGACGCCGTTGCCCGCACATCCGGTGTCCGGTCGATCCCTGCTTGCAATCAGCTATGGCAGGACCATGTAACACTATTGCAGCAGCTGTGCAGTCACTGCAAGTACTCGGCCCAGGCGATGCAGGCCTGAAAGTCGAGGACTGTCTCATAAAGATCATCTGTGGCAGTTGGGCGAATCAACTATGCCCGTGGTCTTTCAGAGCATATGGCAGCGAGCTGCAGCATTGTGAGGCCAGTATATCAGAGATCTGCATAACCTTGAAACAGGATGTGCCACACAGCCAAAGTACCGCCAAACAGGGACTGTTGCATCAACCGGACCCAACTGCCACTGAATTCATGTTTCAGTCCAAGTTCTCAAGAGGGAAGGTTCAACAGCGGTTGCGGCCCAGCTGCAACCGCCACGGTGGCGGTTTGTGTGTGCTGCTTGACAGTGGAAGGCTGTACATTGTCAGGTCTTAGTTGGCTTCTTTGTTGCGCATGGTGCATTGTGGCTGATTAGTGGGTGTGGCAGCTGATTCACACCCTGCATAACATGCCAGGCTGGTATCTGGGCATGCACACAACACCCTGAGGGTCAGTTGTTTGTCTGGTGCCCGACTCTGCTACAATTGCATACAACTTGCAACTGACCCTGTCTGCCTGTGCACGGGAATCCGATACATCATTGCACGTTTGTTACGATGTTGAACATCAAGAACCCTTGCACATACTTGTTGTCGGCAATTGGTTCAAACCGGTACCACGACACTCATGCACCACTATACCGCTCTCTCATGTTTGCATAGGGAGCACGCCGCGACAGTGCCCGCAACATGCACTCTTATAACAACTCCTTGTTTTGACAATCACTATAAACCCTCCTATCACTGATGGTGTGGAAAGCTGATGGATCAAGTGCAGTAGCATGTCCGTTTGCACGTCAGCTGACACCCACTTCAGCTGTGTGTAACCATCTGCTGTGCATATGCATGCTTGCCTGCCTACATGCCTGCTTGTTACTTCATGTTGACATTGACCGCCTTGTGAGTCCAGAGGGTGCCATGGTGCTGTCTGTCTTCAGGAAACTTATTGTTGGCTGTTGCTTTGCTCCCTTGCATATGCCATATGGGTGGGCCACCCATATACGTCAACCTTTCTAGTGCTGAGGCTGATGCAGCGTATGCAGTAACCATCGCTGTGATAATGCCGCTCCTGAGAGCAGCAGCCAGCAGACTGCACTGAGTGCAGCCACACCAGCAACTGCTCACACAAAGCCTGCAGCACCTGCATGCTGCAGCTAGCACTGGTGCTGCAGTTTCAGCCGGACTATTGGAGAGTGTGATCAGCAGTGTTAGGGGGCTGCTCACACCAGGAGTGTCAGCAGAAGCAGAGCTCCTCGGTGCTGGCTTCGCCGTGCCAACGCCACCCTAGAGCCCTGCACTCCAAATCTCAGCGCCCAGATGCCAGCACGTAGCACACCAGCCGGGTGCGGCACCACCAAGGAGTCACAGCTGAGCAGGCAGCGGCACCTGAGTGGGCTGACAACAGGCCTGGCCTATGGTGTGGAGACTGGTACCTGCAGCAGTATGATGTGGTGTTCATGCAAGTTCAAGGACAGGACGCTGAAGACCCAGCAACGTTCCTTGTAAGCAGCAGCTTTGCAGACGCAGCAGCATGGATGTTCAGAATAGAAGCATTTGGTAGTGGGTCCAGCATACTTGCATGCTTCTACCACAATGCACAGCAGAACCTCGAGGTGAGCTCACCCATTAAGTGCAGTTCCATGCCAAGGCTGAGAGGTTGCAGAGCAGCAAGTTCGGCGGTCTAACCCATGTCTTCGCTCCGAACACCCAAGGAGAGGTCTTGACGCCACCTAGCCCTCGATTCAACTTTGAGTGGCAAGTCTTGAAGGAACAGCGTTCTATTTCAGCACAGGCGTTCCACATTGGTCCAGCAACAGTGCTATTTTCCCTGCGCTGCGAGGTCCCAAGATGGTTGCAGCAGCCTACACAGCCCTGCATCTGTAGTTGATGTAGCAGGTCCCTAGGCACTGACAGGATGTTGCAGCTTGCAGCAGTGAGTCCAGGCGCAGCAGCCTGCATCACAAGCACAATGCACAGATATAGCTGGGGCTATCCTACCTGGTGGCGCTACTGTCTGTCATGGCTTCGGTAGTTGCTGCTGCCACGAGCAGCACGTCTAGCAATAGTATATGCCAACTTGCAGCAGCAAGACCCACGCTGGAGAACCGCAAGCAAGGGACACAAACCCAGCCGGTCCATTGGTATTGTGTGTACATATTGAGTCTCTGTGCTTATGCAGCATGTGCACGGGGCACAAACACAGCTGCCAGCCGGGCGGCCATCTGCTACTGTTGCTCTACAGCTGCTGGCTGCAAGTCACCAGCAGGCACTGGCTGTACATGCAAACCTGCTGCAGTGCAAGGTAGGAAGGTGGACAGCTGCTGCGTGGTGGCTGATTTGCAACATGACTGCCTTGGGTACTGCCTGCACAGTCCAACGTCGTCAATCCTGTGTCTACGATCACTTCAGACCTAGTCTGCGCAACGTCTCGGATGGTTAGGCAACGGAAGCGTCTCGGATGGTTAGGCAACGGAAGCCAAGTTACGGCAGCGAAGTTACGGCAGCGTCTGGCACAGGCGTGTGGCTCCGCGCTCACACCCAGTATGCGTGCTGCTCGTGTTCATACAGTCGATGGGTGCATGGTGCAGCACGGCACCCATGCGGCCAGGTGCTCATACGCCGCAGCTCACGCGCGAGCATGCATATGGGGCTACTACATGATTGTACAATCATCTCCACGCCTTTGTACGTTTCAGGCCTCTTCTAGGCCTCAGAGCACGCGCAGGTTTGAATTGATCAGACAATGCAGCCTTGGACAGGCGCAAACTGCCGAGTATTAATTTGCTCTGGCGTCAAGCGAGCTTAAAACTTGTCCCCTGAACTCTTCGCGTCTGAACATGGGCGAACCTTTAGCGTCACTACGCTGCGTTATTACACGTGTACTCTTGACCGGGTGGTTTCGGAAGTTCCGAACTTTATGTTCGGCTCCATCATTAAAATTCCAAATTGCAACACAACACACTCTACACCTTCTGCAGACCGTTGAGGTGAACTTTTGTTTGCGCTACCGAAATCTCTACCGGAATCCCGAAACAAGCAAGCGTCCACAACCGCGTGCTCCAGGTGAGAATAAACGCGTGTGAAATGGAGTACTTGCAAGTGCAAAAGGGCTTGCGCACATCCGGAATCGGCCTTGGTGAGGATATGGCAGGGGGGTACTGCTGTTGCCCGATCCCGCGGGGAGGGATGTTCGGGGCATGATGATGACTTCCGATGATGCAAAACCAATTGACAGGGCTTCAAGCGAACGCCGGCAACATATCCGCTCGGCAGAGCCTTCCAGCGCCGGTAGAGCCTTCCGGATAATTGGCTTTTTGGCCTGCTGCTCTTCATGTCCTTTGTCGCACAAAAACGGCTTCAAGTTCTGAACTGAACCTTTCCTGCACGCTCCTGCTGGTCGTTGGACCTGATTCTACTGCTGTTGTTGACTGCAGGTGGTGAAAAACCGCACAATAGCTCTCTTATCCAAGGGCAGCGCCACTGTCATTGTCATCCTGCTCGTGCTGGGCCTGGCCGTGGCCCAGGCACGGGTGATGGGCCTGCAGTCGTGCAAGCGTGCCATCGAACGGAACTCCGTTGATTGGACTGTCAGCATAGGGAGGACGGGCGAGAAGAAAACCATGTACTGCAGCAAGACTATATACGAGGAGCACTTGTGCTGTGAGGGTGAGACCAGGACAGCCTTCGAGGGCTGCGAGCTCGCGGACGACAGCGACGATGTCCCGAAGTGCTGGGGCGACAGAAGGGTGACTGCATGTTGTACCCCATCAAAGTAGCTATGGGCGTGAGTTGTACCAACGTGTGGCACATGTAGGCTTCATGTGTCCGGCCTGGCAAACTGTGTTTCTCCCATCTGATAATAGTAATTGCTACCCGTCAGCCATAGCCATTCGATGCTATTTGATGCAACTGCAGCCTTCCATTTCAGTTGTGACTCGTGTTGGAGTACTATTTTCCGTGACACAATCTGAGTGATATCATAGTGTGAGTTGGCTGAACACAACCCCCACTGAGTGTGCTTTGCTGCCTTGAAGGCGCCCCTGAGGGTGGCCTAATTTTGGTGCACACATGTGCCAGTGTGGCTGAGACAGCCTCCAAGTAAATCCTAAAGGCCTTGTGGCCGGAAGGGTATTGTTCTTCTTCTTCTTCTTCTTCGTGTGTTTGCCATGCGGCGTTGGGAAAGGGCTGGCGTTGCTTTTTGAAGCATCATGTACATGTGTTGTAACATGAATGAATGAATGACAAGCATAATTAGCTCTATTGAGTACAGTTGTGTGCACCATGTAGTTGAGTACAGGTTTGGCTATAAATTTGAGACTGTAGCGATCTACTACTGGGACTGCTAGTGACTACAGAGAGTAGTGTGCGTAACGTCACTGCAGACAGCGACAGCTGCAGTGAGTCTTCAGAAAGTAATCTTGACTATTTCTGTCTCTAGCAAAACACTAAAGGCCCAAGCTTGCTGTGTATGTCGGGCTAATTTTTTTGGCAACCTTTGAGGTGCCAAACCGACTGGTTTCTTGTGCAATGTACCGCACGGTATCAAGCGGGGTCCATTTTGCTTCATTTTGTTGTTGCAAACCTGTTTTGCTCGGTGCAATCCAATGCATTTGAGGTATCCAACCGGTTTCAGAGTCTCATATGGGCAATGTATCGTATGAGTCATACAGGCACATACAGGCCCATACATTGGGGCACCCAGCGTGTCTGCTTGTAGGCTGAACCAAATTTTTTCCAAACTTAATCCAGACCTGTTGTTGATCAACGATGTTTACTGAGACTCGGACATCATTTTTGACAGCATTTCGCTCCGCTCGGCCCAGTCGGTTTGGCACCTCAAAGGTTGCCCAAAATAACTAGCCCGATTGGGCTGTGTATGTCGCGACATACGCAGCAAGCTACATCTGTAAACCCACTTATGTCCCTACACATGTCTTTACTGAATCTTTGGAAAGCTTTATGTTTACTGTATCTCTAGCTTGGAATCTGGTTTGATTTTGTCAATCTATTGCTGCACAAGCTCTCCTGTTGTGACTGCACACATTCCAGGCTCAGACACCGTTACATAATGGGTAATGTATGCATCTTCACCCCTCAAATCATACGGCCTGAGGCCGCAATGTTCCGATATTTGCACCACAAGGCACACAGTCCCCCAATTGTCAACCATAGGCACATCTGTTATGCCGCTGACATCACAATCAGGCATTCAACTGCACCAGCGCTGATAATAGATCAGTACCTCAACCACTGGCTAGACAAGTACACTGTTTAGATGTAGTGATCACGTTCAAAAAGCTATATTGAGTGGCGGTCAACGTTCTGCCATGTTGCTGCCACTCTAGCCACATAGCCAGCAACAGCTAGTTGAAACCATACCGATAGCTAACTGCTACAACAGAGATGCAGGCTTTGCATACAGCCAACAGCCTCAAGATGTTGAGCTGATATCACAAGAAGCCATCATTGCTGCAAGTGCTGTCACTGCCCATTAACACACCACTGCCTCCATCTGCAATATGTGTATACATGTGTAGGCCTTTAACTGCCATGCACAAAGCACTGGTTTATTCTAGCTGAGGGCTCTGCCTGGCCTTCACAGCAATGTAATCAAGGTCTTTGTTGGCGGCTTCTTGTGGCTAGGTCATGCAGCAGCAACGCAGCAAGTGGCCACCACATCTGCAAGTCACCTGTGTCCCTGTGCAGCAACATAATAGTCTGAAGCACTGTTTGAAACAAAAGGGCTTAGCCTTGTGGCAATGGAAGGCTGTTAGCTGACCTGCAGGTGACCTGCAGGTTCTCTCCATCACATCAGCCTGCAATAAAAGCATGCACACCATGCATGACACCTGGTTGGTTGCAGATCGTGCTAGTGCTGTGTAAACCTAAGCCCTAAACCGAAACCCTAAACCTCACTTGTGCATTAGAACCAGAATGCGCAGAGCACAGCTGCAGGTATCAACTTTCGCTGTTTGAAGCAACAACAGCAGCAGCAAGAGATAGCGCAGTAGCAAATCGTAGAGCGCAGCGACAGCAAACAGCTTCGGCTCAGCTGCAACAGCGCAACTCCCTGGGGCAGGCCTCAGAGTGCAGCAGCAGGGCTTGCTTTTGCAGTGCAGCAAAGAATTCTGTAGCAGCAGAGACGGTGTACACACTTCTGTCTCCCGGCTCAGTCGCAATAGCTGCTGGAGAGGTGGGTGGTTCTCTGCTAGCGTCTGTAAACACCTCGATCGTGAGTTGGTTGCAGCTGCAATCCACCTGAGCGGTAGCTTTCCCAGCTCAGGGTATTGGGAATTGCGCCATTTTGACCAACTCCATGCTTTGATCAGCTCCATGCTTTGTTCTCCTCACGACAGTTGTCCTTGCTTTGATGCAGAAGACTCTTGAGCAGTCAATAGCAGACCCAAGAACTGCAGCAGCAGCAGCAGCTGGGTAAAGCAAAGCAGCGGCAGACCCGGCGGTTGGTTATACCGCAAGTGCAGTTGCAGCAGGTCGCAGCGAGGGGATGATGACAGTAACAATAGAGCAGCTGGTAACAACAGAGCAGCTAAGACGAGGAGCTGCGGCGTGAGCAACTTTTGCAAGGTCGGCTTGTTTAAAGGTAACAACTATAAGCTGTTTGTTACCATAACAGCTGGTCAACCTGTTCCGGATGACATGCCAATGTGTCAATGACCAACCTGGCAGCCCGGCACGCGACTGCTCTCACTGTCCATTGTGGCTTGGCTCCTTTGGCCGGCCAGGCTGTGCACTTCCGGAGGGTTTGCCGCACGATTCAGCCATAGGGGTTGAACTTCGTGTTGGTGTGCTGCACAGTGTAAATGCATTGAATGATCCAATAGGGCTTTCCCTGGGAGGTGCTTGCGCAGGCTTGCATGGGATGTTACATGATAAGCTTCTTCAGCAGACTGCAGCACACAATTGGTTGAGCAGGTGTGCTCCTGCTCCAACTGCAGCATTTCCATGCACGGGGCCCAGACGCTGCACTTGACCAGTACTCGCTGCTTCTGTGATGGCTTCCCCTACCCTCCAAAACTGGCCAAGCATACGTTGGGTGGCAGCCTCCTGCATGTGGCATGCAGCAGTTTGCTTAGCATCTAATATGGAAGTTCAGCTTGACATTCTATGGTGCATGAGCTGACTTTGAAAACTTCACTCAAGAATGTTGCAGAATAGGGCAGCTGCATTCAATGGAGTGCATCAAGCTGGAAAACCAATGGTTCTTGTTTTCCCCCTCAGAGTCAATCGAAGCTGCAGGTGCCGCTGGTGCTGCTGCCGCTGCTGCAGTCCAGCAAGGCCTTACTGTCGGTGACTGAGCTATGCAGCATGTCAAACTTTGACATGCGTTGAACGCGCTGGCAAGAGCCGCAATGCCATGCATGGGGCTTACTAACCTGAGCTTTGAATCTGAGGGTTATGACTCGTTTGAATCTGAAGCCCACTGGGTGTTCTGCCTTTGATTCATACTTGCTTACCATGTTCACAAAGTGAAGTTTTTGCTTCTGTTATGGGTGCACTTCACTTTTGCAGTATGACATGAGACACCATCAGAGCCAGTACTTCAACTGCTGCTTAGCAGCCTGCCAGGCCAGTGGGAACGCTAATTTGGTAAAACTACCACAGTGGTGTTGTGGGTGCGGCACAGCATGAGAAGATTTATCCTGTTGCAGTGGTGTACTGCATTCAGTGCAGGATCAAACAAACACTAGAATTGGAACAAAAAGCAAAACATGGCCTCAGCTGAACACAGGAATTGCTAGAAAGCTCAGAGCACGGCCAGCAAGACAGTGTAAAGGTGATTGAGTCAATGTCACCGAGATAGAACTTTTGTGTCTTGGACCCAGCTACGTTTCAGATCTGTGGAAGTTCCCTCTGAACCAGCAGCTGGGCGCAGCCATGTTTCCATGGAAAGACACGGTGTACGGCAATGCGCTAGGAAGGCTTACAGAAGAAGAAGAAGAAGAAGAAGAAGAAGAAGAAGAAGAAGAAGAAGAAGAAGAACCCTAGGAAGGCTTACAGGGCGAGGTAAATCCAAACGGTGGGTCGGCTCAGGAGCTGTCTGCCGTCGGAAAATTCAACCCCCCTTACGGCCATAGACTCTCCTGACACAATGTATACCGGTACCATGACAAGTGACATTGCTGGCCGGCACGGTGGCAACTAATCATGGCAAAACATCTATGTGCTATGACCCAGCCTCCACCGTCAATCGGTTTCTTAAGAACGAACGCAGCTCGCCTGGACTCCTACATGGTCGCTTGGGCCAGCCGCTGGGCACAGTGGCACTGTGGCCGCCACAGACTCCACAGACTGTGTGCGGCAGCTTGTTTGGAGCCAAGCTGCACTTCCGATATGAGGGCAGGTCCAAGGAATAGGCGTGTTCACAGCCCTGGCGTTGGTAGTGTGTTGCCTGCTCGCTCTTCGCAGTGGCGTTATGCCGACATCTGCTGCACAGGCTGGCAGTCACACCTGCTGTGCAAGTAAGCTGGCGTGGGCCATCGGCCATCAAGGCTGCACGTATAATCAACATACAGAGCGTAGTAAGTCAGTACGTTGTGTTTACAAGCCCGCGTGCTGCGGACTTCCGGAACTGTCAACTGAAAAGGCACATCCAGGATTCTGCGA
This sequence comes from Coelastrella sp. UTEX B 3026, assembly GCA_002588565.1. NCBI lineage: Eukaryota > Viridiplantae > Chlorophyta > Chlorophyceae > Sphaeropleales > Scenedesmaceae > Coelastrella > Coelastrella sp. UTEX B 3026. Next base: position 9,883 of record NSMO01014281.1, on the reverse strand, counting down.
CGTGCTGCGCGCCCAGCCTAGCGTACGACACTGGCGCGGGTCACGCAGTCGTGTTAGAGTCGTATTGTGTTTGTTTGACATGTGCAGCTTGTCCCGGCTTCATGTCTGCAATGCCTCCTTGAGATGCTGCTATACGTCGCGACAATCTTGTGGTGCTTGGCTTCGTTGCAGTCGTCTGCTGCTGTTGAAGTCCGTGTTACCGATGGGCAGGCCCTTGTGGATGCTATCAGAGACGAGGCTGTGAAGTCCATCGTCCTAGACACGGATGTCCGATTCGAGCCCGGGCAGTGGCCTTCAGCCGTGTATCGCCTGGATAGAAATCTAACGGTTACTTCCGACTCTAGTGGGCGCCATAAGGTGGGCCCTAGGTGGCTTCCACAGACGTGCTGTTCTACCCTTGTCCAGCTCGCAAACAGCGGTCTCTTACCAAGAAGTTGTTGCAAATACACACTTTACAGTGCAAGGTCTTGGCGTTTTCAGCGCAGAGGCCCCCACAAGGGGCCTGTCACACCTTCGGCCCTGACTGTTTTCTGGGCCTGCTGCTGTCCTGCTGTGGCCAAGGCATTCTTATGCGAGTGGTTATGCTTTCGCCGCAGGTCATTGACTTCAATGCGAGATCGGTCAAAAGCAAGTTATCAATTGGTGCAGGTGGGAGCAGCCCGCAAATCTTCCAGCAATCTGTATGCAGCAGCTGGTGTGCAATAGGCCGACAGGCTACGGTATCTGCCGCTAACACTCTGCACTAGTTTGGAGCAGATGCTTCCGAGCTCAAAGGTCAGCTTAGGCCGATCGTAGTGATACAGCTACTGACTTTGGCGGGGTGTCCTGCAGGCTACAATCTGTCGTTCATACATCTGACATTGAAAGATACACGCTATGGAGCTGGCGCAGATATAGTGAGCACGTCAACATGGCTTCGGCAGGCAATAATTTGTTACAATCCACCGCCAGCTGGATGACTCATGTCCAAATGCAGCAGCATGAGCCGGGACGGAGGGGTCTCCTGCCATGTTAGTCGCCTTGTACACCTTGTTACCTGCCAGGCTGTCTGGTCCTTGCGGCATCTGTTGCTAAGCACTACTCTGGAAGCTTGCAGCAGCAAGACAATGTAGAACCATGCTTGCTTCACTGACGAGTGGTTACTGTTCATACAGGATATACTGGCCCCATCACCCAATGGTATCATATTCTTACATGACCTTGCCAAGGTACGCAACATCGTGGACAGCTCCGCATATCGTATCCTCAGCTCAGAGCAGGTCAGCTGCTGCAGGTGCCGCAGTAAATATGCCAAGGCTGTCTGTTTGCCACCTCTGTCAACAGTAATAGTAGCTTCCGGTACAGCGTGCATGATGTATCATGCACTGTTATGACGCCACATGCAGATGTCGTGTTATTATACTGCCTGCAGTTGCAACACAGCTGCCCACCACTGATGAAAGATGCCATCCTGGCATATCAACGTGACCCAGCTACCCCTGGTGTCAACGATATAACATTCCCGGAGCATGTGGAATGGGATGGCAAAGACTACGAGGGCTCCATCCTGTACAATGACTTCAGCACAAGGATGGCGGGCGGTGGCGAAAACATGTTTGAATCTGGGTACCTGGTGCACAAGATCCATTCCTACAAGGTGAGCGAGCCTGCAGATGGTAGCCTTCTTCTCATATTGCAGCTGGCCCTGCTGGCCCCTACTGCAGGACTGCTGTCAGCCTCATGGCATTGCTGTATGCTACTACTCGTGGCATTGCTGTGCTATCCTGTTCAGTGGATGCCAGGACGATACAGCCAACTGACATATGCGAAGCCTGTAGTACGTGCTGTGCTGAGGCCTCTGAGGTTGTGTGCTGATTTGATTGACCTTGTGAGGCTTGCCCACCACACCCTGACCAAAGCTTGGTCCTGTTCCCGTTCATTCCTGCAGCTCTGTGAAAAGGTTGTCTCAGCCGAATGCTTATCCACAGCAGATGCAGCAACGTGCGTGCGGCAGGACATGGACGCAGAGTATTACGCTCAATACCCCGAGCAACCCCCAGAGCAGCTTAGTGCAGCAGCCAAGGCCGGCTTAGGTGCAGCAGTTGGCATAGCAGGAGGAGCCATCCTTGCAGCAGCTGCACTATTCATAGAGCGCCGCAGACGCTTGCAGCGTCATGAGGACCTTCTGCCAGTACGCAGTAAGCTTGGTGAGCCTGACACAGCTCCTACAGTGCTGTCGCAGCCTAAGACGTTCGAACACTTCGAGGCACAGGATGGTTTGCAGCCTAGCCTGAAGGCAGTCGTAGTACACAGCAGTAATGGCTCCAGCCTGAGTGGGGCCCTTGCAAGCCCTGAAGCTACCAGGGACAGTGCTGAGAGTGGAAGCACCGTTGACAGCATGAAGCTTGCGTCAACTGGGAAAAGCACGGGTGGTACTGGCTCAGGGTCAGGAGGTTCTGGAAAGTCGGTTGTGGTGCAGATGATTCCAAAGGTTCCCGAGATCATACGCGGGACTATGTCCAAGGAGCAGGCAGCTACTATATCATTGGGTAAGCAGCTGGCAGGGCTTTGGACGGGCTGTTAAGAGTGTGCATACTGGGCAGGCCAAGGCTGCGCATACTGTGATTGCCGGTCATTGTTGGAAGCTGCTGTACCGTTTGTTGTTGGTCACGGGGTTACACTGGCAGGGGTTGCTGTAATGTTCTGGTTGCCAGCCCCCCCCCCCCCCCTATCTGGCCTTAAAAGTGCCATGGGCAGTTTACTGAGGTGCCCTTTGGCTCTGCTGCATAGTGCTGTGTAGTTGAGCAACACATGGTTTTCAAACAGCTCGCTGCTCCTGTGCTTGGCTGTACCCCAGGTACCATGGTTGGTGCTGGCTCATTTGGGCGAGTGTTTCACGGCTCATTAGGTGATCATGAAGTTGCCATCAAGGTCATCAACCACTCAGGTCAAACTGCCAAGCAGGTAAGCGCATTCCTTTCGCCCCTTTGGGGACGTGAGCGGATGGTAGAAATGTGGAGTCGCCCCCACACACACATTATCCTCCCTCAACGTACGCTAGCGCTGTATTGAAAGCGCTACGCGGAGCTCATTCTTTCAGCGCGTTCCTGCAGCCTTGTTGGGCATTACAGTATCAGCAGTGTGTTGTTGGTTGTTGCATGTCTGCAGAAGTTGGTGGTGATAGCTTGCACAACAACGTTGCACGTTTGGTATGCTCGTAGGCATGGCCTTGTTTGAAGACGGCATGTGAAGTGGGTTGTGCTGCAGGGCTTTCAGTCACTGATCAAGTGCCAGCCGCTTAGCCATCTGATGGCTTCCCTGCCGCAGGTTGCCAATGAAGTTGAGCTGATGATGAAGTTTGACCACCCCAATCTGGTCAAAGCTTACCACTATGTGACCTGGGGCTCGTCTGGTGTGTCACTCAGCCTGTCACGACCGGTAAGCGTCAAGTGTCTTGTGGTTCATCACCTGGCTTGCAGTTGTTGTGGGCGAGCCGGTTGCTGCAGGGGCAGGGAGCATGTGATTGGAGCTCCTGACTCGGGTTTGGGTCTGATGAGCGGGTGTGCCGCTGGATTCTTATAATCACAAAGGGCGTCCTACATGCACATTGGCACAAGTTGCTGGTGCTCGGTGTGTTGCATGGCGTACTGAGTGCTGATGTGTGAGCCTAAGTTGGCCCTCGTTATTACCTTGGGTGCGCTGAGTAGGCTGCTAACTTATTTGTGTGCAGGAGCACATGGACTTCACTAACTCTCAACACCTGCCAGTCCCCGCCCACAGCCCCACAACCAGCGTTGATGGTGTGTATGCACCTGCGTCACGTGGCGAAAGCACGCGTATGGTGGAGACATGGGTCATCAGCGAGTACTGCAATGCAGGAAACCTGCAGGATGCCATCATGCTGCATAATGGCGGCTTGTTCTTTGTGGACAGCGTGCCGCAGATGGTGAGCTCAGGGCTGGCCTCTCCCATGTCTCATCGTAACTGCTTTGGGCTTCAGCTTTTGGAGCCGAGCTTGCAATTTGTTCAGTAAGCAAATGCAAGGATGTTGTCTGCCGGACGCGTGCTCTACAGTTGGACATCGTGCTTTTGACCCCATGTGTCGTGGTCTTTGTCTCCAGGGCGTACTGCTGCGGACGCTACTGGGTGTAAGCAACGCCATGGAGTGGCTGCACAATCGCAATGTGCTGCACGGTGACCTGAAGTGTGCAAACGTGATGCTGCATATCAACTGCAATGGTGGGGCAGGTGCACAGGACTTTGAAACAGCTGATGCCTCAGAGGAGCTGGAGCTGGTGCCCAAAGTTGTTGACTTTGGGCTGTCAAGGTGCGGCGGACTGTTTGAAACGGGCGCTGTAGTTCAGTGGCTGATACTTGATAGGCTGTGCTCGGTACAAGTCAAAGTGTGAGCTCAGGCATGGTGGTTGTCAGGGTCATGCTGTTTGCTTGAAGCCGCGACATCTGATATGTGCTTGTGTAACGTAGTCCAGCTGCCGTTAGTGATGTCAGGCAGTTGAGGGTATCCTGCAGCATAGATAATGTAAGATTTTCCAATCTGTCCTCATGCATGTGACCTGGCATATTGCTGTGTGTGCTGTATGCAGGGTCATCACCCAAGGAGCCACGCACCTCAGCACCCACACCTTTGGCACCATCACACACCAGCCTCCAGAGCTCATGCGCAATGGCAGACTATCAAAGCAAGCAGACGTGTACTCCTTTGGTGTACTGAGTAAGTTACTACCTGGGATAGCTTGACCCAGTTTTGCGCCCAATTCTTGCTACTGCTCCAGGTCATCCCAGTAGGCTCCGAGCAACAAACGGCTTTGCTGTGGCATGCGGCCGTTGGGATGTTGCATCGGATTTGGATACTCCCTAGCAGCACTGACTGGCTGTGCTCAACCGTGTGCATACACTTGCTGTTGCAGTGTGGGAGATGATCATGGCTGCTCATCCCTGGTATGGCAAGATGATGGGTGAGATCATGACAGCTGTAATGATTGATGGCAAGCGACTGGAGTTCCCCGAGCAGATACCACCCGTGAGTCTACTGTGTATAGAACAGTGGCCTTAATGTGTGGCAGCGTGGTTGTTGGTCTGTACTGTTGACAGGCACGTCCGTTGGAGCAGCCTATTGTTGCAGCATGACCGCCAATACTTGGCAGCTGTTCTGAAAAGCTGTTGTGCCATTGGCAACCATCGAGTGTGTTTGTGTTAGTGCACCGGGGGGTGCTGCACTCATATGCAGCATATATTGCCAAGGCAAGTGCACGTTGTGCACTGTGATGCAGAGGCTCACGTATCCATGGCGCTGTTCACGTCTGTGCTGTCCTGCAGTGCTATGCTCGCCTAGCCAGGCGCTGTTGGGAGGAGGATCCTTCGTCACGGCCAACATTTGCTGAGGTGTCAGCTCAGCTTGAGCACCTCATGCAGAAGGAGGCAGCTCTGCAAGCTGATGTTGATGTGGCATACACAGCTGTGGCTGTGTTACAGGCTAACAGCGCCACCAGGACACCCAATGCTGACGAACGTGATGGCCAGCCGTGTACATAAGGTTTGTGCCGCACCGGCAGGTGCCAGCCTTTGTGCAAGCAGATGGTTGGCAGATTGTACAGAGGGATGAAGCGGTAGCTGATTGTGCTTGAATCAGGGGGTGTCGTCGTGTGTTGTTGGATGTCTGCAGACCCCGAAGCTACGGTGCGGTGCATGCGATATTGCCTTTGTTGCTTGTTCTGTTGTCATGGTCCCTTCCCTTGTCTCCGTTGCTAGGGAGTGTGAGTGTTTCAGATGACTGTTGTTTTGGGTCTACGAGCCTGTTGCTGGTAGGTACTTAGGCTTGGGGGCCAGCTGGTGAGTGGTGCTGCAAGCACTGATGCGTGCATATGAGAGCAGTGGGTGCTGCACATGGTGGTTGTTAACTGTGGTGGACCCCACGGTCTGCAGCAGGCTGTGGGCTCTATGTATCATCCGGTGCAGTTACTTACATACCCACTCACTCACTCGCAAGGGTAATAATGATATGGCCTGGATTGCAGTTCTGTCATAGTCTGCATTGGTACCTCAACAAATAGTGGTGGATGTTTCTTGAGCTACAAAATCTGTGCATCTTCATGCAGATGTTGGCTTCAGCAATGAGACCGGATGGTATAGATGCGCTCAATGTAGCTGTGTGATACAAAAGGGATATCCAGCAAGGGCATATGTCAGCTGTGTGGCTGCGTCAGTTACTTTGCATGGTTGGCAGAGTGATGGCACGTTAACATAGTGTCACACAGTGCTGTGTGGCTGTTATATGATGTGTTGTAACAGCATCACTCAGCGTCATGGAGCCTGCTACAGCTCTATTTGTGCTACGTGCACTTCCTGCACGCATGTGGTTGGTTACAACATCACAATGGTGGTCTGGAGACGTTCTTGTTGAGGTCAAGTATGCTTGGCCCCTTCTTGTGAATGATGCAGTCTGTTTCATCGGTCTTTTGTGTCTACAGGTCATTGTCAAGGTGTGCTTGAAGTGTCGTGACAACTGTGTGTGGTGGTGGTGGTGGTGGGGTGTTGTGGGGGCGGGGCACTCGCGGGAAAGCCTGCTGAGCAATGGTCACCAGATTGTGTGGTTTAGTTGTGCACCAGCAAAAGTTCTGGCCGCAGCTGCGCACAACTTTGTGAAGGCGTTTGGATGCTGAGTATTGCACGGCCTGCTGCATTGATGGCTCCTCGGTTGAATTCGTCCATATTATCTGGTGATGCTTGGTGGTTGCATGTATCACATCACAAACATCAGCCCTGGACATGTTGCATGTTGTTTTGCCTGAAGTGCCGTTGATCTAGCATCCGCTGTATTGCAGCGACAGCTCATTTGCAAGCGATTTGTTGGTGGTTGGCTTTGCCGGAGTGTGTGTTTTATACGTGCTCTGGGTATATGCAGGCACAGCCGACACTGCAAAGGTCAAACACCTGCATATGATAGGGGTAGTAAGCATACTATGGTAGTACGCAACAGCTTCCGATTCCTCGCAGTTACTACCCCTGGGCCTACTTGCGGTCGGGGTTTTCGCTTTCCTGTGTCGCAGAATTGCTACTTTTGGTGGTGTGCACACATAAGCTATCACTGAGTGTTTCAGCATGATTTGTTGCGGCTTGTTGGTGATACTTCCCAAATCGATGTGTGGGGTACAATCACATCTGGGATCCTAAATTGGGGTACCTGTTGGATCGTATACCTGGCCAGGTGTTGCAGAGCAGGATGCTGCTGTCTGGTTCTTAATTGCTATTCCCCGATAGCTCTGCTTTCGAGCCAAATGGCTCTGACCTTGTTGCGGCAGTTCATGGCTTGATCATTCTTGAGAATGGGTTGCATCATTTCTGGCTATTGAGCCTTGTATGAAAGACTTGCGGTGTCTTGGGGTCTCTGCACGTGCTTGGCCCTTGAGGTTTCTGCCTTTGCTTGGGCAAATGTCCAAGTGTAGCATGCTCTTAGGATTGCGTGCAGGATTTGTTGCTTGGGGTTGACTTTTGTGCCAGGATGGGGGGTGGCTTTGTTGCGCATTGCTTGCTTTTTATGATATGGTCTGATTGGCGTGTGATTGAGGCTCATCACGGCCTAGTGTAACTTTGTTACAGGGGTCTTCGTGTGGACCTGATGGCTGGCGAGAAACTTGAATGTGCACTTTCTTGCTGCATTGATGTGTTGCTGGAAGAGAGTTGTCCTTCTGCTGTCTTGTTTGGTTATCATATGCAAGACTGTGAGTGCAAATGTACTCACAATGCTGGCAAATCAGCTGGCTATGTACTCGACACCTTGGCATTAGGGTGGTTTATGGGCCTTGTATACTGCTGATGGTTTTTGTTCTACTGGTTCTTGCTTGTGGCGGGCGCTTGGCTTGGTGACTGTAAATTGATTGATGGGATTCTGTTGCCTACCAGCCCTGACTCATGCTGCACCGGCTACTGTATTGTTCATGCCGTGTTGTCTGGCACTTGGCTGCCTGCACTGTGGCAATGCTTTTGCCCTGTGCAGGGGTCTAACTGCTACTGGACCAGTGATCCAGGTCTCGGTGGCCACAGGGCCCCGGTATCCGCGGCTAATGTGAGGGGTACCGCCATCCCATGACTAATTTGCTGTTTTGCTGGCTAGTGCTGGTTTTAAACCCACAGAATTGGCATTGATATTGGTATATTTCACTTCGGCACATGCTATGTCACCCGCAGGCTGGAGTACAGTCTGCTTGCTTGTGTGTCTAGTTTGTTTTTAACAGACGCCTATTCCTGCAAAGCACTTGCCTGTAACTCGATTGAGGTGCTTGCTTTGGCACTAGTCAGCACATTGTACTGTACTTGTGATGATTGCGGGCAGCATTAGTAGCCAGCAGATCAAACAGCAGTACCAGGCACATCCAGTTGGGTTGAATCGCTGTTTCGCTGATATGTACCCTTGGCCAACTATATGCAGAGTATTAGGCCAGCTAAGCTTTGTGTGTTAGGCCAGTCAAGCTTTGTGTTTTTCAATTTGATGTCATCATCAGTTTTAGGGCTTCACTGCTTGATTCGTTGTTGGTCTGTGAAGAAGCACATTGTTTGAAGTCTCACAGTATCATAGTGAGAATGTCAAGGAAGGTGATGTATCTTTTTGTAAGTTGGATCTTGTAGCATATCGAGTTGGTTCATGTAGCATGTGGTTGCGGATTTTCAATGAAGGATGATTGCGATTCTGGACACTGCATTCAATAGACCCAAAAGGATGTTGACTTTGAAAAAGGATGTTTCGTGTAACCGGATCAATCCAAGTATCCTATCCAGTGTGGCCCCTTGGCATTCAATGTACACATGTTGAGCATCCACGTGTGAGGTGCCTTGTGTGTGCCACACGTGATTGATTGGGTTGATCTGTACCAGGCCATCCGGATTGAATCCAAGCGAGGATTGTACCTTGAGTCAGGCCTTTTGCATTTTAAGCTTCCAGGTTTGATTTTGATCATTGTTTGTGCTGCCTTGAGGCACGCCTATGGTTGTACCATCAGTTGATTAGTGGCATGTTATGTTGGCTACGTAGGCACAAGCTGACCATTGCGAAGTATTGTCGTTGTAGCTTGTGAGTAGTTGTGGCAGGCAGAGCATCCTTATAGCCACGTACAGGAGTACAGGGCTGAGAGTGTGCAGGTCACTGCCAGTGGCGTTTCTTTTGTCTTTGAAATTGCACGCACCTGACACGGTTTTACCTGAACCACGGCATCTGGATTTGTGCCAGCGACATCACTGTTGTCAATGCGTGCATCAGTACGTCAAAGTTGCTGACCATTGTAGGTCATGGATCCGAGAGCTTCTGTATGCGTAAGCTGGAAATTTTCAATCGTACCAGCATCAGTTGGGTAATCACGTCACAGATCATCCGTCTGTGCCGGGCTACATCAGTAGTGTAATTTTGGAGAGATTTGTCCACTTTTTGATAACTCTGATAACTCTTTTTGATAACTCTGATAACCTTTGATAACTTGTAGACTGTCGCAACTGCGTTGATGCAAGTGTGGTGTCTTGTGGGATGTTGTGGTGTGCTGTGTGTGACATTTGGCAGCGGCACAGTACGTAGACCCCCCACATATCCTGGTCTATCACTGCCTCCGGCATGTCAACAACCCGTGTCCTGTGTGCAGCATAGGTTCCAGAGGTGTCTCGTGGTGTCTAGTGGGACCTATTGCTGTGTTGCGGGACCTCGTGGTGTCTCGTGGTGTCTCGTGGT